>QEPC01008444.1:2763857-2775767 GCA_003113815.1 Sphenodon punctatus | reverse complement strand
TCGGAGCACCGGTGTAATGTGCTCCCGGCGACCCGTCCCCGTAAGAAGACGAGCCGCCGCATTCTGCACCAGCTGCAGCCTCCGGGCCAAGAACAAGGGAAGCCCCACGTAGAGCGCGTTGCAGTAGTCGAGCCGCGAGGGTTGGTGGGGAGGGCTGTTCACGCCCTCCTTGGGTTGGTGGGGAGGGCTGTTCACACAAACAGCCCTCAGTCTTTAAACTAGTTGTGGGGGCTTCTGGCACAGGTCCCTCCACACCCTGAGGCAGTCCGAGGAACTGTCCACATGGGACAGGACTCCCAGATTAATGCTGCTCAGCAAGATCAGACCCAAGAAGTGCTGGCACCAAGCAGCTGATGGGGGGGGAGGGGGACTCTTCTTGTCCCTCCCCCCCAAACTGTTTGGTGTGTGTGTGTGCAGCCAGCCACGAGACAGCTCTTGGGAGGTGCTCCTGGGGGGCTCATGTGCTGCTTGGTGCACACAGCCAGATGCCAAACAGCTGATGGGGGGTGCTCCTGAGGGAAGCACCAGTTGGACTTTGAAAGTGACAAGAGACAGACCAGATGCTGCATCTGGGCTGTCTCCCAGTCATTTTCAAAGTCCTACTGCAGTCTTCCCCCCCGCTCCAGTGCCTCCCAATTGGGAGGCTCAGGCAGTAGAGAGGGGGGGAGCAGCCTTTGAATTAGAGTGACAGGGAGTCAGGCTGTTTCCACTAGGTTGCCTCAATGTCACCTTCAAAGTTTGGGGGGGGTGCAGCTTTCCCCTCTTCAGCCTCTCCCAGCTGCGCCTGAACTTTGCAAATGACAGCAAGCCAGCCCAGTGGCAATTTCCCAGCTCCCTGTCTCTTTCAAAGGCTGCTCCCTCCTCTCCAGCAGCTCCCAGCTGGGAGGTGCTGGAGGGTGGAAAGCTGCACTGGGACTTTCAAAGTGACAGTGAGCTAGCCCCGCAGCAGTGGCCCAGACCAGGTCACTGTCACTTTGAACAGCCGGCTGGTGCTTCCCTCAGGAGCAGGCTGCCCCCCAATCAACTGTTTTCCAGGCTGCTGCATGCATCAAACAGCCTAGGTGGGGTGGGGTCAAAAGGAGCACACTCACCCATGGCTGTCTAACAGCTGATCGAGGGGCTGGAGGAACTCCAGGCCCCTCCAATCAGGTTTTTGGCATGCCAGGCGAGTGCATTCCTCTGGGCCTGATCCCCGGACCCCAACTCACAGCAGGACTGGGCAGGTCTAACATATATGTGGGCCCAGGTTGGTTCAGATTGGCCCAGGTGAGTGGGCCTTGGACCAGGATGCACCGCCCAAGATTTTCTGGAGGATACATCCTGTAGCAGCTGACTACCCTCCCCGAGGCATGTGCGGACCAACATCTGATGGTGAGGGAACACACATGCAGGTGAGTACCAGGCCAAAACAGGCTAATGTGGGTCAACGTCAGCCACTGCAATTTTTGTTTTCACCCTCTCTGTGGTCACATAACAAAAAGTATAAAAATGGGCACCTTATGTTAAGCACATATAACCTGGAGGTCTTAAGAGGTTTCAGCTACAACCAGTGACTTCAAGAACCAAGTGCAATTGCCTCAGTTTAACTTCAATTATGTTAGCTTGGCAGGGTTATATAGATGTCTTGGTTGGATCAAATATCTTGAGGTTGTAAGCCTAAAGGCAACCCAACAGATAAAGTTAGACCAGGGGAGGCTGGTCATAGGGACTCCGGGGGCACTGCCCTCCTTGGGCCCTCATGCCCTGTTGCACCCTCAGCCACCCCTCACCCTCCCCAACAAAAAACCCTTACTGGGGGCTGCCAATACCAAGAACTGCTGCTGCACTCTCTGACTCAAGTGCAACAGGCAGGCAGGATCTGTTAGACAGTTGCAGGCTGAATCAGTGAAGCCTTTCTGGCCACACCCCCTGTCTGTGCTAGTGTGCTGCCCAGAGAGGCTCAGGAAGGAGGGAGAGTGCTCAGGAATAGTGAAGCTCTATTCACAGTGACCCACCAAAACATCATAGCCTGGGGGCATGGCCACTGCAGAGGCATTGGGTTCAATTGTAATTATGGGCAGGGCAATTTAATGGCTATGCAGGGTTCCTTTAAACAACCCCATCTAGGCACGGGAAAGAAGGGAAGGGGTTGGGAGGATCCAGGGAGCTAAAGGGCTGCTGTACTTGTCTGAGGGTCATCACTTTCTTGTCCTCTCAGAGAACTTTTCTGACTACCAGCTCCTGCCATTGGAAAGTGTTTAAGGGCCCTGGGGGGTGGAACAGAGATGTGAATGGGAACCAGGAGGGGGGGGAACCTTGAGGGAAGTGGGTCCATCCTCCATTTTGTGAGCTGGATGAACCATAATGCCCTTTTTGTCTTGTGCGGAGTAGCCAATTTGGATTTACTTTCCCCTACTCCCTGCATTTTGAATTTGAACCTTTTACAAGACTGGGGTTGTAAGGTTGGAGCTCTGTCCCTGTCCGGTTGGTGAGTTACTGATGGAAAGGGGGTTTGTTGTTGGGCAGCCTTATTCCTTGTCTTGTGAATTTCATTTGAGTTCTAATTTGGTCCACCGATCCAGGTTGGAGGGAAGGGAATGCATCCTTCATTGTGTGAGCTGGATGGACCATGGTGCCCTTTTTTAGGGATAGGCGAACACGGTTTGGGAGTTCAGCCCGAACTCAGCCTGTTCAGATGACTGAACCTGATTCCGAACTCTAAAACAACCAAACAGTTCGGTCAGTTCAGATCGTTTGGGCGGAAGAAACGTGACCACAGCCAGTTGGTGACCCACTGCCTGACATAGGCAGGTACAGGGAGGGGGGAGGTCAGCTAAGGAGCAGACTTCCAGGCACCAGGGGTGGAGAGGCTTGGAGTAGCAGCCAGCCTGCCCAATTACCATCCCTTTTCTCCTCAGACCACTGGCTTCACAGTCTGCAATTGGCCATGGGCTAGGCTGCATGGAGCCAATGGGGCTTGCGGTGAGGCGGGCGCCGCAAGTAACAAAATTCATTGCCCTCGCCCCTGCCAACACCTTCTGAGCTAGTCACTGTTCCTGAACAACAGGCATTTCAGAAGACTCCCTCTACCAGCGGTTTTGTTCTCCTCAATCCAGCTCGTTTCACCCATCCAACCCATCTACCTCCATATTATCATTTATTTAGCTTAGATTAATTCAGGTGTTATTTTTTGTTTTTACCCCTCTCTGTGTTCAATCTTCCTTCCTCCCTTCCTCCCCCCTCCATTGAATCCTTTCCCTCTCCCTCTATATATATTCCATCCCTGACTCCCTTCCCCTGTTTTTTTATTCATTTTGACTAGCATTAGATTGAGTTAGGTTTCATCTCAGTTTTGTACCCATCTCTGTGTTCTTCATGTGCCCCCCATCCCATATATAAATAGAACAGATAGATATTAGATTAGAGATAGTAGTAGGAGTTAGCTGAGATAGTATTTAGAGATGTAGTAGTGTTTGTAGGAGTAGGCCTTTGTACTTATTAGATAATCCATTTAGTTCATAGCATTTAGATTAGTTAATAGCAGTTCGATTTAGTGTATATATAACATTAGATTTTTTAAAAAAAAAATTAAAAAAAATTAAAAACATTATTTTGGAGGGAGAAATGGAGAAGGGAAGGAGAGGCCAGTCTGCTGCCTGTAGGGGAGGCAATGGGGCACGTTCCAGAGGCAGAAGGGGCTGTGCCAGGGGAGTGGCAGCAGGCAGCAACAGCACATCATCATGCCCCAAACTCAGCAGGCCTGCTTTAGGGCAACAGACTTTAGCGGCTCAGTGGCGCCTCCTGGAAGTGCCCTCCTCCACTACCATGCAGGACACTGGAAGGCCTGCAGGACTTGAGGCTGCGTCTATTTCTGCTGCTGCTGGAGCAGGTGCTGCTGCTTCCGATCTTCCTACAGGGCTACCAATGTCTTTGGCATTCTGTACCCTGGCAACCCACTGTCTGCTGCTGCTGCTGCCGCCAATGGCCCCCAGGCCTATATGCTGTCTGTGCCAAGGGTTCTGTACCCTGGCAACCAATGTCTCCTGCTGCTAGTGCCAATGGCCCCCAGGGCTATTGTTGTCTGTGCCAAGGGTTCTGTACCCTGGCAACCAGTGTCTGCTGCTCCCACCAATAGCCCCCAAGCCTATATGCTGTCTGTGCCAAGGGTTCTGTACCCCAGGTTGCCACCAAGCTCAAAGCCTGCCTCATCCCTCCTTCCCACCTCTCATGCCAAGGTGCCTGTCTGCCCACCCAGGTTGCTGCCAAGAGAAAGTCTCCTCACTGCTAGAAGGAAAGACAGACATGATCACACCGATGCGGTCACCTGCACTATATGGCCAGAGAGAGAGAGGCTCCCCACTAGAATGAGAGTGATGGGGTGCAGGGGAGGCAAGCTCAAGCTGCCACCTGTCAGAACCAGGAAGAACTCCTATCTCTGCCCAATGCCCACATCCAGCAGCAGCAAAAGCATACCAGAATGAGATGGAATATAACAAAATGTGGAATGTATTATGTGCCTGCCTGTGTGCATTTCTATAGCTACCTATCGCATGATTGAATGAAGTGTGCCCAACCATGCACTACTTCTAGGGACATCATTCAACTCCCATAGGCTGTCATTCCACTGTACCTGAAGCAGTCATGCCCACCCATCCCAGGGACCATCAACAAGATTCTGGGGCCATCATTCCATTCTGGGTGCTGCCGCTGCTCGTGCCTGACTGGCCAGCAGCCACCGTCGCCCTCCTGCAAGCCTGCCCCCAGCCTACTCCTCCATACCCACCTGTGAATGCCCACTGCCAAAAGAACCTCTCTCTCTTTCTCTCTGGCACACCCACACAGACACAAGACCTTCCCTTCCTGGTGGGCTGTCTGAAAGTTGAGACCCTGCTGCTGGCACATATTGGGGCTAATACACTAACGGTACATCTGCTGCTGCTGTCAGGTAGAGATCTGACACAGACAAGCTGTATATACAATGAGATTCTGCCACCTGCCAGAACTTCAGCACAGCGGGATAAAGGATTGGAGAGTTCATAACAAAACAAATATAACTTTTAACAAAACCTTATAAACAATGAACATTCAACAACAGTATAAAACCAAAAATATATAAAAAGAAAGGAAACAACTTTTAACCTGGGGGGGGCGGTCTAGTCTTTCTCGGGCCTGTCCCCCAGAACTTGGGGGAAAGGCAGAAGCTGAGGTGCAGCACAGGACCGAGGGGCGGGCGCCTTGTACTTCGGCATTTTGTACCCATGGGCCGAGGCGAAGTCCACACACACACACCCCGCCGTGGCTGCATGCCACCTGGAGAGCGACTGGTGGTACAGTTCCAGCTTCTCCATCTCGGCGGAGACGTACTGGGAGTATGCCTCCACCTGCTTTTTTTTTTAGTTCGAGCTCCTGGAACTGTTCCACCAGGCAGTTCTCCATCATGGCTACATGCAGCTGTAGGCCCTGTATGAAGTGGTGGGTAGGCCTCTCCACCTCGGCCTGAAAGACCTTTGCTGCTGCAGACTCCTGGGGCCTGTGGGACTCCACATCAGAGCCAGAGGAGGGGGAAGGGCTCTGATGGCATTGCCATGTCTTTTGGGTTGCCTTCTCCCCTTTCTTCTGGTGCTGATGCTCCACCACGGCCACGCCAGACTCCTGACGCTTCACTTTCTCCCTGTGCAGCTTCTCGATGTGGGAGATTAGGCTGGATGTGGTCCCCTCCCTTGCCAGTCTGAGTTTTTTGCTGCACGTCTAAACAACATAAAAAGATAGGAACATAAGAAGTGCCATACTGTGTCAGACCAATAGTCTGTCAAGCCCTGCCTGCATTCTGTCTCCACAAGTGGGTGGNGATCTATCTAACTATACGGAGGGAGAAAGACAGGGAAAGGGAAAATAAAGGTTATAAGGAAAGGTAAGATAACACTCAGGGCTGGGGAAGATTTTTGCTGCAAGCACGAGAGTTCTGCAGACACAACCTAACACAGCAAGAGCTAACACAGAAAAAGAGTCTAACAGCCTGGTTCTGTAACATAAAGGGTTGCAGTGCCCTCCCCAGAACCCCTAGGATTGGTTCTGGGAGGCATTGATCAATGACAGGGTACCATTCAACAGCCTGGGACCTGCTTGCACTGCTCATTGACCATCGATTACATCCATCAGGTCCTTCCCCTCCCATCATAGACCCAGTTCAAGAGTTCAACACTGTTTCTGACTCCGAGATGTCTGCTCCCTCCTCCCCTCTCCACATTTCCCTCCAAAAAAGGGAGGGAAAGGTCCTCCCCTATTCCACATTTCCCTCCTCCCCCTGCCTTCGTACCTTCAAATCCCTCTTCAAAATCCACCTCTTTTGCTCTGCCGTCCTGGACTCCTCACTCCCCTCTCTTAACTCCTGCTGATACCTGAGGTCTGTGTACTCGTATCTTCACCACATGAACCAGCCATCCATCATTCTCAATGTAACCAAGCCAAGCAGCACGTGCATCTGAGACCTCGCATCTTCGTGAATGTTACACTTCGTTTCTCCCTCTGTTCCCTGTCCTTCGTCTCTTCCTCCCATCTCTCAGATTGTAAGCCCTAGGGCAGGGACCATGTCTAGTTGATTACTTTGTAAAGTGCCAGGTACGTTGTTTGCACTATATAAACGCTTGCTAATTTAATTTATTTATCTTAAAATGTATATGCCGCCCCCTCCTGCCTCAGGCATCTCGGGGCGGCTCACAACATCTTAAACATTTTAAAACATTAAAAACAATCAATAATTATTACCATTAAAAACAACAATATAAAACCGCATCCCCCCCAACCTAACCCAACCCACCCATCCTCTCCCCCTCAGGAAAGGCCTGGTGGAACAGCTAGGTCTTACATTATCTGAGGAAAGAATAAAGAAACACCTGCCAGGCAATAGCAAAAATCAATAACGACTGTCATTTATCTTTGTTATTGTTTTTGCAATAATGATAACAAAAATGAGAATGTTATTGTTATCAATGGGCATTTTTACACACACTTTAAAGTGCTGGTCTTTCAATCTGCTGGGTTTACAAGTCCACAAGTAAGCTCCTGAGTGCATTNAACGACCGGACCTAAACTGAACGACCGGACCTGAACCGCAATCTGTTCTCACCTCCCTACCCTTTTTGTGTCTATCCTTGTCTATTTCCAGGATGCAGCAAAAAAAAGTAGGCCAGCTTATTTCTGCACCTGGGCAAAGGCTGCAAAGTAGAAAAACCAAAGAAGGAAGGCAGGCTGTGGATGTTGTCTGGTGAATTTGGCAATGGGGCGGGGCGGGGCAGGGAGAGTGCTCCAGGTTTCAGGAAACCGGTTCTCCCAGGTGGGATTTTGGAAGATCTGCCTATTGGGCTGAGTTGAAGCCTGACCAGCCTGGCTGAGGACCCAGCAGATAGGACTGCGATATATGCACATTCTTAGAGGGCACATATGAGATATACAGGTTGCAGGGCTACATTGGAACCAGCCCTGCAACCCTAAGCACAAACAGAAGTTCCCTGGAGACAGGCCTGGATCCACAGGTGTGAGCAAACTGGGATCAGGGCCATGGAGTGGGCTGGACTGTTTGGGGACCCTGCCTTACTGGGAAAAGCCCCGAATAAGGAGGACTAGACTGGCTGTAAGGAGGCGTGTGGAGGCCAGTGTATAAACAATCCCCAGCAGTCTAGTCTTGCAATCAAAGAAGGGTGAGGGGAACACAGGGAGAGACAGACACGTACACATTCCCATTTTTACAGATTTTAATTTTTTACAGATGGGGAACAGAGACTGTAAAATTCCATATAAATCTCCAAAGTTGGGGTGGCCCTGCCCACTCCCCTGCCAGTCTCAGGACTCACCAGCTGCCACTGGCCTGGCTTCTCAACTCAAACAGACTGCAGCTGTCAGTTCTATCAACAGTGCATCAATCACTCCTCAGCAGGTTTACCATATCTATAACAATCCATTCACTAAATATTTTCATGGTCTAATACCCGCAAAACAGGGCTTTAATGCCCCACCCTTCCCAATCTCCACATCACCCCTTTTAGCTGGGTCCGTTCCACTGGGGTAACTTTTAGAACCACGTTGTCAATGGGTTTGGGGAGTAATCCTCCACCCAGCCCTTGTTTGTATCAATTTTCTTGGGATGTGCATCAGGGACCCCGGTTGGTTTTCATTTTTGTTTTTCATTATTAAAACCTGTCATTTTCGTTATTGATATTAACGAAATTTTGTTTTTCATTATTGGTGTCCTTATCGGTATCAATTTAGAGCAAAAACAAAGATTTTGTTTTTGGTATTGTTTCTGTTGTGGGCTGCCACCAGTGGCAGAAGTGCCAGTAGACACCTGCCCCAGACTTCTCAGAAGTTGAACTCCTTCCTCCCTTTCTCATTATAATGCAGTAGTAATAAGTGCACAATGACAATAAGAAAAATTACTAATATATACGTCTAACCTAAACCTACACCTAATAACCTATAGTATATGCAATGTATTCCTATCTAAGGATCTACTTCAATAAACTTCTATGTGATCTATCTAACTATACGGAGGGAGAAAGACAGGGAAAGGGAAAATAAAGGTTATAAGGAAAGGTAAGATAACACTCAGGGCTGGGGAAGATTTTTGCTGCAAGCACGAGAGTTCTGCAGACACAACCTAACACAGCAAGAGCTAACACAGAAAAAGAGTCTAACAGCCTGGTTCTGTAACATAAAGGGTTGCAGTGCCCTCCCCAGAACCCCTATGATTGGTTCTGGGAGGCATTGATCAATGACAGGGTACCATTCAACAGCCTGGGACCTGCTTGCACTGCTCATTGACCATCGATTACATCCATCAGGTCCTTCCCCTCCCATCATAGANACATTCCCATTTTTTTAAAGATGGAGAGCTGAAGTTGTAAAATTCCATATTTAATTTCAAAATTCTGGTTGGCCCCTCCTACTGTTGGCTTGGCCCCACCTACCATTGACTTGTCCCTCCCTAACATTGGCTTGGCCATGTCTACCATTGGTCCTACCCACTGCTGGCTCCACCCACTGTACCATCAGCCTTAGAACCCATCACCCGCCACTGAGTTAGGCATTGCATTTCTAAAACTATTGCTTTCATTATTTTCTGACAATAGAAGAAGAACAATTTAAAAATATTTAACAAGTTTATGGCTTAAGCGCAAACTTGTAAGTAATTTTAAAATGCAGTACTTGGTCTCATGACTATTAGTAAAATAGTTTCCAGATGAACAATTAGAGCAACAAGCTCATGTTCTTTAATCTGGAACAGCACTACAGTGTTGTGTGCAATGTGATGAGCAAAGGGTGTCCATGAAACACAATCCTTAAAACAAATAAAAATCCGGCAGTTAAAAAAGGAGATGTTTTTTATCATTTATGGGAAAGTGCCAAACCATGTTTTATAAATTAAATTGTTGGTGTTTTTTTCAGTCAGTTTGTTAAAAGAAACTGACCGTTTCCATATGAAATAGAAAAGTCTAGCCACCAAGGTTCTTGTCTCATGTTCAAAAGTCTGTGAATCTTCATAAATAGCCCAGCACATCTGTACTTGATCTTTTTAAATTCCTGAATGTTTTCCATGATCTCTTGATGGGCTGCCTGTGGCGGGAGGAGCGGGATATAAATTCTGTAAAATGAATAAATTGATAGCTGTATTTTAAGATAACATTTAAAAGGTGACTGACTCCATAATATGAAAATTTAAATGAATTAGCATGGCTTCTTGCCCATTTTCCTACACTTTGGCTAATGGGCTAAATCTATTGTCTTCAGTGAAGTTCCAAGAGGGGTCATTTTGCTTCTGTATAAATGGTTCAGGTACCTTTTATAATCATTTTAGTCTAGTCTTGTACTGGCAAACATATCTGCAAGAGCATAAAGGCAAAACATCAACCATCTAAGCCACAAGATTTCAATAAGTATTTGCTCCAGGCAGAGGTCCAAAAGTAAACATTATGTCAGTCAGTCGGCACTACTTTGAAAACCACTTTTTAAAAAAAAAAAAAAAAAAAAAAANGGAGAACTTTACACTCACAAAAGTTCTGGGAGAAGTTCTATGCAGAAGTTCAAAGAGTCAGATGTTTAAGAACTAGGTGAGTGGTTCAGACACACAGAAAGTTCAGGCTGTAACAGCAAACATACAGGAGAAAAAAAGTGTGTAAAAACACCCAATATAACAAAAACAAAGTGCACACCCCAACAATTTTCCTTTGTTTTATCCTCAGTAGGGATTGCTTGGCAGCAAACCAAACAACAATGTAAATCATAATTAGCATTTCTTTGCCATGGGGACATCCTCAACCCAACTTAACCTTCCGTTTGGGCTCAGCTTAGTGACTGAAGTTCACACTTTCCCCATCTTAAGTTCTCCTGCCAGGGAGGTCATCAGCCACCTGGCTCACATACTCGATTCACCAACTTCAAATACCTCTCTTGGGATTGAGAGGCCGGCCCACCCATTCCTTCCAGACGCTCCCACCCTGGGACCCTCTTGACCTTTGCAGACCAGTATTTACATACAATAACCAACAATCTTTCATTCCCTTCCCAGGCTTTACAGTCACATACCCATTATAATAACATTCACATTTTATCATAACATTTGTAGGCTTTCCCCAGCCTTCAGACTTTGCTTTGACTTGCTAACCACATGTATCTTTGCTGCTTATTAACAACTTGCAGCTTTCTCTCATTTAAACCCCCTTTCTAGGCTTTCCTTTGGCTTGCTGCAGCCAGTTCTAATTACTTCATTAGGCTTTTAGCTCTAGAGCTTTCCTCTTAGCTCACACCAGTCAATTCCCAGTAGCTGCAGTTTCAAGAGGTTACACGGTTTCTTTTCCTCCAGCTGCCGACTGTCTGGACTCCCATGCCTTTCCAACACCGCCTTCCCCCTTGGAACTAGGGTTGCCATCTATGTATATTATTCCAGGCCACTTATGAAAAATACATGTTGCAGGACCAGCATTGACACCTATGGCACCAATACAGGCCCTGCAACATGTATTTTTCATAAGAGGCCTGGAAAAATATACCTAGGTGGCACTGGCAACCCTACTTTGGACTCTACCGCCTTCATTAGGCCAAGTAAGTCCCAGCTTCATTATTCCTCCACTAGGCTCCTTGCCTCTTTCTCATGCCTCATCCGTACCCTTTCTCTCCGGGCTAGCAATTCACTTGATAGTTCACTTGTATCTG
Source organism: Sphenodon punctatus (assembly GCA_003113815.1). Lineage (NCBI taxonomy): Eukaryota > Metazoa > Chordata > Lepidosauria > Sphenodontia > Sphenodontidae > Sphenodon > Sphenodon punctatus. Next base: position 2,764,583 of record QEPC01008444.1, on the reverse strand, counting down.
CCTGCTGTAAGCTTCTCTGTGGCTGGCTTACTGCCATTAAGCAGGTAAATTGAGGTTCTTTCAGTACTTGTCCAAATTTTCTAGGTCCAGTCCCAGCTGGCACAATTTCTGCCTAGTCTAGGAGGGCATCCTCCTCATCCGAGTCTGGGGGAGGCAATTCTGGCTCCTCATAGGCTCAATTGCTTTAACTTCTGGGTCAGATATATCGGAGCCCTCCACCTCCAACTCCAGAGAAGTCATTTCCTCATCTATAGATGCCGCCCTTTTAGTCTGTTCAGGTGAGTCAAAGGAATTCTCCTCCTCTGATTCTAGGGGACGCATCTCTTCATCCACTATCTCTCCTGGAGGGATTGTCTCTACTCTCTGTTATAATATCGGTGGGTCCAGAGGGGATGGCTTGCTTCTTTGACCAGCAGTATCTTCCCACATATTCTGGGCTCCCACTAAATTCCAATCTATTCCAGAACCTTGATGCTGTAGTCAGGTCTCACCCATATCCCAGCGTCTTCAAGTGTTTCTCCCTCCTCTGAATCCCCATTTGACCCCTGTTCCTTTGACCTCCTCCACTTGTACCAGGCCAGTTCTTTCTTTAATATCTCCTCTGCCTTTACCAGCTTTCCAATATTCTGGGATATTATTTCTATTCCTTGAGCCAACAAACTAGTTTGGGTGACTTGGTTTTGCAGTCACACCATAACCCCTCTTATTAGTTTGGACTCTCCTTAA
>QEPC01008444.1:2712026-2754052 GCA_003113815.1 Sphenodon punctatus | reverse complement strand
CCTGCCCCCCCCATGTTCCCCAGCCCGCCCGCCTCCCAGGGTCTGGACCACGGCCCAGAATCGGCAGCGGTAACATCCGCCGATTCCGGGCTGTTGGGACAGTAACAGACGTGATGTTACCATGGTCAATCACGCTGAATCCCCCCGAGATTGACCGTGGTAACGTAACATCTGTTGGGCCAAAAAGAGATTCCCGCCAAGTGTTCACCCCCGGCAGGAATCACTTTTATCACGCTTCCGGAGCTCCAGGCAGCCAGAGGGCTGGAAGCATGGTCAAAGAGATTCCCACTGGGGGTGAACATCTGGCGGGAATCTCTTTTCGGCCCAACAGATGTTACGCCACCACGATCACCATGGGGGGATTCACCGTGATTGACCGTGGTGGCGTAATGTCTGAAATTACCCTCTGTTGCAGCCCAGCTACAGACTTTGGTTTTGTAATGTAGAGATTCACATCTTTACCTTGAGTGGTCTTCAGTCCTTGAAACGTCAGCCAAAATGCTGGACATCACACATACAGGAATACAGAGAAGAAATTGTGCCAGCTAAGTGCCTGACAGCAAAGTTGTTCACTTAGCAAAAAGATGTTTTGTTATATGTTTTAGTTAACTGAATTTGAATGGGCTCTACGAGAATAATCCAGTAATATCAACAGGTTGGCAATATGCAAATATACAATAGGGCACTTGTATCCTGGTTGGCTTGGCTACTTCAAATGTCACAATCCTACACAATAAAGGTGTTTTGCAACAACATGAAATCAAAACATAAGTACAGGAAAATAGAATATATTTTGTAAGTATACAAAATTTGTGATTTTATGGTTGAACATAAATTACATGATCTATTTCTATGGCCCGGTTAGAAAAGTGTAACTTGGAATCTGGCTGCAAGTGCAAATATTCATAACTGCAACATTTGCTTTCTCTGGCTACTCTGCAATATTTGATTGAAATTCATCATCTTGGAGAATGTCCCTGCCTGTAAAATTGTCCCCTAAAATATTCCTGGGGAAAGAACTTAAAAAGGGAATGAGCAGAATTGGGCCAAATTTGTTTAGAGATTTGAACACATCTTCATGAAAAATTGTTAGCAGTCTTTGGCTAGCTCTACATAATTTTGATTCTATCACCTCTGCCACCCTGGTGTCAACAAGATGGAATGCAATGTTTTGAGTTCAAATAGCACATAGCTCATCCAACAGGAAGATGGAGTTGCATTTAGTAGATAAGAACAAAGAACAAATGGGAGGCCAGATTAGATTACTGCCTGTCAGCAGGCCTTAAGAGACTATGGGCTGCCAGTTGTGGGAACAACTAACTATAAACAGCTTGCAGTGCCAAACCATTGCATACACTCCTGACCAAGACTGCCTGTCAGCTGTATGGATTGCTCATTTCCTGCCAATGCAGTTGACATTTTCTCCCTACTTGTTAACTGTTGTCTTGAAGATGGTGATACAGAAAAACTAACAAGAGTATTTCCAAACACAGACCTTGAACTTCAAAAAAAGCTGATTTTAATAAATTCAGGGAAATAATAGATAAGATCCCATGGTTAAATAATCTAAAAGAGAAAGGAGTCCAAGAAGGCTGGGACTTTCTGAAAAGAGAGATATGGAAGGAACAAACAAAAATGGGTCCAAGGAAACAGAAAAATTGGAGACCTTTAAAGAAAATAACATGGCTGCACAAAGAGCTTACCAACAAGCTAAGAATCAAAAGGGAAATATAAAAAATGGAGGGAAGAATAAGTTACCAAGCATGTATACAGATGAGTAGCCCAAATTTGTAGAGACAAGAGCTGAAACGGATAGGCATTTCGCGATCTGCGGTAAATCTGACAGGTATGCATATAGTTTTGCAGTTAACTGCAGGCTGTCCCTGGAGTCTTATGGAACCAGAAAGGTGCTGGAATGCCCTAGTGGAATTACCTCCCAATCTTGATGACCGTTCACTTGATGACCTCATTGTCCTCTGGAACACCTTGTTGACTGAGCCCATTGACCAAACGGCTCCCAGGCGTCCGCTTCTGGAATGCCAACGACACAGGTCCCTTTGGTTTACAGAGGCCCTGCACTAGATGAAGCAGGAAGGACGGCGACTGGAGCGATCGTGGCACCAAACTCATGCTGAAGCCGAAAGATTGCAGCATAAAGCTAGTTTGAAAGCTTGTGCTGTAGCAGTGTGGGCAGCAAAGAAAGAGTTCTTTGCTGCCCACATAGCATCTGCAAAATCATGTCCAGCGGCGCTTTTCCTGGTGGTGCAGAGGCTGGTCAGTCTGACTTCTTTCCACCTGGAACTGGAATTTTCCAGTGCCCGCTGTGACATGTTTGTTGAATTTTTTGTGGAAAAAATTGCTCGGATTCACTGAGACTTTAATGCTGCACTTATAACAGTGGGTGAACCTGAGGTAATGGAGGCCTTGTCTGATTTCATGGGATCAATTTCAGTGGGTGTCACCTGCTGATGTGGCACATGTCCTTGGGGTGGTAAGGGCCATCTGTTGCGAATTGGATCCATGTCCATCCTGGTTGGTTAAGGTCTGCCAGGAGACATAAGGGCTGCTGCTGGAGGGGGTTGTCAATGCCTCCCTTAGGGAGGGCAGAGTGCCGAGCTACCTCAAGGAAGCAGTGGTATGGCCTCTGCTGAAGATACCATCTCTTTACATTGACTCCCCGGCCAGCTATCGGCCAGTCTCTAACCTTCCCTTTTTAAGGAAGGTTATTGAACGGGTGGTGGTTCAGCAGTTTCAGGGGCATCTAGATCGGGTCAGTTTTCTTGGTCCTTCGCAGTCTGGTTTTCATCCTGGGTTTGGCACAGAGACTGCACTTGTGGCTTTGGTTGACGACCTGCACCGTGAATTAGATCAGGGCAGATCCTCTATTTTAATTATTTTAGATCTGTCAGCTGCATTTAATATCGTTGATCAAGAGATGTTGGTAGCGCAGCTGCAGGACCAGAACGGGATGGGTGGAATTGTTCTTGAATGGTTCTGCTCATTCCTAGCCAGGAGAACTCAATGTGTAGTTCTTGGGGAATGTACTTCATCTCCTCGGGACCCCACATGTGGAGTCCAACAGGGTTCTAGTCGGTCCCCCCTCCTGTTCAACATGTATATGCAGCCTCTAGGTGAGGTTGTGAGAGGGTTCGGTGTGCATTGTCATCAGTACACCAATGACACACAACTTTACCTCTCTATTTCTGCAGATACAGACCTGGTAGTCTTGGTGCTTCCCTAGTGCCTGTCAGCTATGGGGGACTGGATGAGGGTGAGCCATCTGAAGTTGAATCCTGACAAGACAGAGGTGATGTTGGTGTTTAGGTCTGGGGGGAGGGGGTGGCTCCCGTTATTGATGGGGTTTGTCCCCCTTTGACCACTCAGGTCCGTAGTCTGGGCATGTTCCTCAATTCACAGCTTCACCTGGATCTCCAGATGGAGGCTGTGGCAAGGGGAGCATTTTGCAAGCTTCATCTGGTACGACGGCTGCGGCCTTATGTTTCGAACACGGATCTGGTCACCATCATCCATGCCTTTGTTACCTCTAGACTAGACTACTGTAACGGACTCTATGTGGGGTTGCCCTTGGGGATGGTCCAGAGGTAGCTGGTGCAGAATGCGGCGGCCCATCTCTCAATGGGGAAGGGTTGCCATGAACACATTACACCAGTGCTCCGTTCTCTGCACTAGCTGCCTATTATCTTCCAGACCCAATTCAAGGTGTTGGTGTTGACCTATAAAGCCCTAAATGGCCTGGGCCCTGCTTACCTGTGGGACCGCCTCAGACCCCAGGTCATATTGCAGCCCCTGTGGTCGACCAGGGACACCCAACCTGAAGTCCCCTGAGTTTCCCAGGTGGCAACTATGGGGAGGGCATTCTAAGTGGCCGCTCCTAGGCTGTAGAATTCCCTCCCTATGGAGGCTCACCTGGCCCCAGACCTCCCCTCTTTCCAAAGACAGTGCAAGACCTGGCTTTTCCACCGGGCCTTTGGAAAGGGACATGGGCAGGGTGGGGTGGGTTAGGAGAGGGGGGTGGTTTTGTTGCCCTTTTAGTATCTTTTTAGTATTTTAATGGATTTTAAATTGTGTATTATATGTGAATTTATATTATTGTTATGGTTAGTTGTGGGTGTTGTGAGCCGCCCTGAGCTGCTCTGTGAGCAGGAGGGTGCGGGGTAGAAGAATACTGAAATAAATAAAAAAACAAACAAACACATACAAGTGCGATTAACCAGCAGAGTCAGCATTGCAAACAGGAAGTAACCACACTGGGAAACAAACAGTTAAAGAGTTCTCCCAGGGAAGCACAGTGTGCACGAGTGAGTATACTGAGAGGAGGGAGTGGGGCAGAACACTGCACAGCAGCGAGGAGCTGTACTGTGCATGTATGCTCAGCTCCTTATCAAATCCAGGACATTTACCTGGAAAATCGCCTGGCCTACCATGACCCATCGCGGCCTTTGGCTGGGGATGGTCGTTTGGAGGCACTGGGTTTTAAGTTAGTGTATACAACAAGGAGGGTGTTCTCAGCTGCCACTCCACATCTGTGGAACTCCCTCTCCCGGGAGGTCCATTTATGTCCAGGCTTGAGCGCCTGGATGTGCCTTTAGGAGGCTTGCCTTTAGGAGGCAGTGCAAATCAGTATTATTTGCACTGCTGTTTGGCAGTGGAGGCTAGTAGGGTGGGGGAGCTGTGGGGAATAAGGGTGAGTTAGGAGACTGGGTGGGGTGAGGGTGGAGAGGGGTTGGGGGGAAATGGTGTAGGGTTGGGGGGTGTTATGTTTTTGTATTGATGGGCTATGTTGTATCTTGTACTTTGTATTTTAATGTTGTAAGCTACCCTGAGCTGCCTTTGACAGGAAGGAAGGGGTAGGAAAAGAGAAGACAGAATTTCTTATCTCCTCCCATTTTGCCTTAGTCCTGTCAGCCGCCGGGATCGCCCACCAGCCCGGCAGCGGTGTTTGACAGCTGGGGGCCCCGCCCCCTCCATCCTGCAACTTGAAGTGGAGCATAATGTGGCGGCGGCGCCACCGCCGCCTGTCATGTCGATGGGGCCGGGCGGGGCGCAGCAGATGGAGTCCTCTCATGACCCAATCGGGCCCCGCCCCCACTGCGCCGTTCTGAGCATCTCCGGGCATGTGCGGAGGGTGGGGCTGGCCCTTTATCTGCCGGCAGTTTGAGAAGCTCTGTGCCGGTGAACAGAGCGTGTGTGACTGTGAAGACTGGCCCCCTTGTCTGACAGCTAAGTACTTTGGAATCTTTGACTGCGTTGAGATTGTTGTGTTCTCCTAGTGACTGCCCTGTGTGTTACCCCTGTCCCCCGTACCATCTTCCCTTCCTTGGTGACAGTAGAGAGTGTGGACCCCTGTGCAACTGTGGTGTGGAAGAGAACCTCCCCTGCTTTCCTGGTGAGCAAGCACAGTGTGTGAGGGCCTGCGGGCCGGAGTGCATCCCCTTTCCCCCTCCCGGGGTTCTGTCCTTGTTTCCCTTTCCCCCTCGGAGTGAGAGCCCTCTATCCCAGCTCCTTCCCTCCTTGGTTCCTGCCCCCCTGTCTTCCTCCACTATCCCTCACCTGTGGGCCTCCCTTGTGGCGTGTGAAAGGAATCCGTGTGTGGAACCCCTTCCCCAGATTCGCTCTGTGCCCTATGATGATAGGGGCCTAGTCTCTTGGTGCGAAAGCACGCTGAGCAGCCCACATCCTATCCTGACGGGCACCCGGGACCCCCCCTTGTCCAAGCAGAGCTTCCAGAGTGAACCAGGTGCATGTGGGCAAACGAAACCCCTTTTTCTCCCTTCCCCTTTTTCCCTTGCCCCACTGGCAAGTCCTCACAAAAAGATAAACTATATCGGTTAAGCAAAAGTTGTAGGAATTAAGAGAGGGCAAGTTTGCAGGGCAGAATAGATAAAAAGCGGTTAGTGAATATCTGGAGACTTTAAATGAATTCAAGTCTTCCAGGCTGGATGAATAACTAGTTCAGTAAATCTAAGTGAATTTGGGGGGAGTACCACAAACAAATTGCAAAAGAAATATTTTTTGTACCATGTATTGCAGAAAAGCTTGTTAATTTACATAGCAAAAGTTTACTTCACTACCTCTAGGCAAAATGTGCTTTTTAGTAACTTTTTAATATGCTGGGTGTTCCAAAAGCCTCTGACGGATTACTGAGTTTATGAACGGTTAAAGATAGAGACATGTGGTTTCCAGATATTGATAGTTTATCTCAAGTAGTTAGAGTGCATTTGGCCATAAGTCACACACAAATATTTTTTAGTTATTGATGTACTAATGGATACGGTAACTGTTATAATTTGTAACTGCAAAGCACTGATGTGAAGGTTACTTAGGTGAACTAACCTACTCAGCGTTACTTACTCACTGATGTGAAGGTTACAACTAGTGAGCGGCACAAGGAGCATATAGAAACAAGACGACAACCAGACTGCCGATACACGGCATCGGTTCTCAAGGTCCTTCAGAGTGGCTCTCCCTTTAAGGAAACACACAGAAAAAGGAACATCATGAATGGTATGGTCGCCTCCGAGGGTGTTAATGTTGATGAGTCAAAGGATGTAGGTAAATCAATTCTGAACACACCATGCAGGGAAAACGTATCAGTGCTTTTTCATTTAAAAGGAAACTACAAGCCATTCAAATGACGATGAAGCAAGTACCATGTGGAGATTTCATCTGAGTGAACCCTTCTCTCCTGTTTCAGAGATTCCTGACTTTGACAAGGAGATCTGAAAGCCCCAAATCCAAGTATTTCCAATATGAACTCTGTGCATATCCAGCTGCCTTATTTGATGAGTAATAATCCTTCGAGAACCAAATAAACCAGACTTAGTTAAAACTATTTCTTTAGCTTGCAAGCTGAAAAAAGGCCAGATGTTGAAATGGCTGATACTGTAAAATACATTTTGGATGGGGGCACTCTTCTGTATAGGGTACGCTGGTACAAAAATGAGACCTGTAACAACATTCTGTATTGTTACTCAACCTACATTGCTAAGCAATATTCTAACACAATTATTCTATTTAATAGCAGTGAACAATTAATCAAAGATATGATCCATGCCAGGAGAAATTGTATGGTGGGTTGTGAAGTAATTTTCACACTAGACATGCCATTGAAAGTAAAGAAAGAAGAGTTCTTATCTAGTCAACTAAACAAATCAAGGTTTGTGAATACATTGTGTACTCACCTCCATGGTAAAGGATTTGTTATGCTGGGATTGATACCGCTTATAAATGAAGGATACCAGGTATACAGGTGCAACTCTATTTTATTTGGGATCAACATTCCAAAAAACAGACTTGGCAGTTTGCAAACTACACACACACGTATCCTATATTATCTCTCTCATCTCATCTCATCTTTAATTTATACCCCGCACTCTCCCAACCAAAGTCGGCTCGAGGCAGCTCACATCAATAATAAATACAATATTAGGGTTTTTATCCCACGCAGGGGAAACCCAACACTAAATACATCATAATACACAAGAAAACCCTACCCTCCCATTTAACATTTCAATAATAATATCTAACAATATGCCTTACTAACCCATCCCAATACCCACTCTACCAGTATCAAACCATCCTTCCTTCCATCCCCTGCTGCCACCAGGGGTAGTCCTCCCTCTCCACCCCTCTCTCACCAGGGGGAGAGGAAGGCCTCCTCACAACTTTCACCAGTAGAAACCTCACATTGGGCAACCCCACCAGCGACCCCTCCATCCCGACTGAAGGGCATAACCAAAGGGCAAGCCCCTTTGATCGTGCCCCTTCGCTGGGATCCTCCGACAGATGCCTGCAATGCTCCCCGCGGCCGCCCCCGGTGTTATGGGGAGCAGCCTGGAAGGGGCCCTCCCCACGCCCCAGCCCCATATAAGTCCCATAAAAGGTATCTTACGCATCCGAGGTGCCTTTGGAGTTGTGCTGAATGGTTCAGAAGAAGCGGAGAGGGGGCCCATGGCAGGGTGGGATAGCAGACGCTACTCCTTGAGAGCAATGAGAAGGATGGGACCAAGACCACGGTGCTCACAATAACTGGCACCAAGCTCTAGGCCAAAGTATGCTGGTTTTGGCAGTGATTATATAGTTATTTGGACAATGTAAACCAATGAGAACTGTCAAGTCATGGTTACCACCTCCCTTGTGCTCAAGGGAAAGGGTCTTTGGGAAAGAGGTGAGGTCACTCTTCTTTCACAGAGAGGGGTGTCTTTTCCATTGTTTATGGATGGTTGTGAGCTCATCACCACCTTATTGTAACACCCTGTCCATCCTGGCCTTGGGGGATCAATTTCTGTCAGAGCCACCCACTCTGGGTGTATCAGGTTGTCCACCAGGTGTTGATGGTTTCAGGGCAGTAGGGTTATCTTGTTGACCCACCCTGGATGGTTTATTTGTAGTTTTGGCCATAGACAATAATACCTGATTGCTGCTTCTTAAATCCATCAGCCAGTATTTCAAGGCATCTGGGCTTGTCATCTAGGCTTTCTCTAGGCCTCTTAGCTCTAATGTGTCCATGGGGGTCACCTCCTGTATCTGCAGCTCTTGTTTAGCATTTGATGACTGTTTACTGTAATGTCTCTTTGTCTTTGGGTGTCAGTAGTAGTGACAGTTTAATCCTTCTATTTGGCCTAATTCAAAGTTCATACTGTGAGGACCCCTTTCCTTTGAGAGATGATTTTAAGTCCTTTGGCCAGCTTATTTTCTCATGTTCTATAATGTCCTTTGAGGCCTTGGACAGGCCTATGTCCTAACTATGACTACTGTTATTAATATCTAAAATTCCTATTCCTAACAGTTTCACTGTCATTCAAGCCGCTGGTGATGCAGAAGTGCAAATTGTTCAGATGGCCATCAATTATGCCTTGCATACTGAAACAGCTGTTGTTGGTGATGATACTGACCTGCTAGTTCTCTTGTGTTATCATGGAGGTCTTACAAAAGGAACTCTACTTTGTACCAGAACCTAAGAAAAATACCAGGCATTGGGTCTGGAGGTATGTCTTGGCTTGCTCTTCACACATGTTATTTCGGGATGCAACTTTACATCATGACTTTACAGTCTTGGTAAAGGTCAGACTTTGGCAAAGCTATGTGAAAACCTGGAGTACACAAAATTAGCAAAAACTCTTTCTACAGAAGGAAGTGACCAAAGAGGAGGTTATACTTGCAGGGGAGAGAACCCTTCTGATTTTATATGGTACCAGAAATGAAGAAACCTTAGATGAGTTGCCAAAGCATGTGCTTACTACCAACGTTATGAATGCTAGGTCTTTCGTACACCCCCAGGAACTGCCATCAACCTCCTCTGCCACAAGGAGCAGCTTGAGAGTATATTACCAAGTAGTGATACTTGATAGTACCAAGTAGTACCAAAACTACTGCATAACACACTTTACATGCAGAAGACTGGGGGTGGAAAGCACGTGAGGAAATAATATATGCAGTAATGACAGATCTGCCAGCAGCACCTCCACTGCTACTGAAAGGGGTGAAATGTTCCTGTCGTGGAAGCTATGATAGCATCAAGTTTGGCTGCTAGCAATGCATAATGGATTACTGTGCAGTCAAGCATACAAGGTGTGCAAGAGGACTCAGCAGGTGTGCAGTTGCATGATGAAAAGGATAACAGCGCCTGGGATGACCCTGAAGCAGCTTAATACTCTGGTGCAATGTGAACTGGAGGGGACTGGGACTCCTGTTGTTGATGGAGTCTAGCCCCCTCTGGTAAGTCAGGTTCACAGCCTTGGATTGTGTCTGGACCACCTGCTGTGCCTGGATTATAAGGTTGCAGTGGTGGTGGACAGAAGTACTTTTCACCATCTCCACCTGATGAGGAGGCTGCGGTCTTTTCTTTCAGATTCAGATCTAGCCACTGTCATCCATGGTTTCATCTCCTCGAGGCTAGATTCCTGCAGTGCCCTTTACGTGGGGCTGCCTTGATGACTGTTCAGAAGCTTCAGCTGAAGCAGAATGCGGTGGTTCACCTTCTTTCAGAAACAGGACATAAAGAGCACATTAGTGCTCCAAAGTCTGCACTGGCATCCTATAGCTTTCCAGGCACAACTCAAGGTGCCGGTTTTAACCTTTAAAACCCTAAACAATCTGGGCCTGGCATATCCGAGAGACCTCCTGTCCTTCCACATCCTGCTGCGGCCCCTGCGATTGGTCAGGAGTGCTTCCTTGTGGGTACCATCTGTTAGTCTTGTTCATATGACAAAGGCTCACAGGGAGACATTCTCGGTTGCTACCCTGTACTGTGGAACTCCCTTCCCCAGGAAGTTCATTTGATCCCGAGTTCAAACTTCTTATGGAGGTGGTGTAAGACTTTTTTATTTGAAAAGTCATGTGGTGGGTGGGGGTACAGAGGGTTGGTGGGTGGGTTTGGGGTAGAGGTGTGAGGGGGGTTGGATGTGTGGAATAGAGAGGTGGGTTTGGGTGGATGTTGTGAAAAGGTTGGGGTGGATTGGGGTTATGTTTGTATTTTAATGTTTATCTTTTAAATGTGTTTATATATGTTTTATATATCTTATCTTGTAAGCCACCCTGAGCCTTTTTGAGGGAAGGATAAGAATTTAAATAAAAATAAATAAAATAAAATAATATCACACTTTCCTTATTGTGCTTATGTATCTAATATTAATAAATGTTCAAAAAAAATCTTTAGAGTTGACTGCTTCTAATTAACCAATATGGCCTTCAACATCCTTATGGTGGTGGGCCGCCATGAACACATTACACCAGTGCTCCACGCCCTGCACTGGATGCCTATAGTCTTCTGGGCCTGATTCAAGGTGTTGGTGCCCCACATACCTGCAAGACTGCCTCACCCCCTGAACCAGCCCCTGCGGTCTGCCGGCACCATTCTTCTTGAAGTCCCCTGAGTTGTTTGGGGGGCAACTATGAAAAGGGCATTCTTGGTGGCCGCCCCTCGGCCATGGAACTCCCTTCCAGCAGAGGCCCAGGTGGCCCCAGACCTCCCCTCCTTCTGTTGTCATTTAAGACATGGCTTCTAAATGACCTGTAGAAAAAGAAACAAGTCAGGAAGAAGGAATTTTGAGCTAAGAAGGGGAAATCTTTATCACAGCTGATCTGAACACTGGTAACATTCAGATTTAGTTTGGAGGGAAGGAAAGCTGGAGTCAGGCAGACTGCTTTTCCAGAGACAGGTTGACTGGAACCACAACTTCTTGAGAAAAATAAATGCCTTTTTAATTGAAGGTCCAATCATCTTGTGATTATTATTATTATTATTATTAACAAACATTTATATAGCGCCAGCAGTGTACCTGGCACTTTACAAAGTAATAAAATAGACACGGTCCCTGCCCCTAGGGCTTACAATCTGAGAGACAGGAGCTGGGGGAGAGACTTAGGAAGGGGAACAGAGGGAGAGACAAGGGGTCTAACATTCATGAAGATGCGAGGTCTCAAGTGCACGTACTTGGCTTGGTTACGATGAGAATGACAGCAGGCAGGTCCATGTTGCAAGGATAAGGGTAAACCGATCGTAGGTATAGGAATAGTGGCTCAGCAGGATAAAGAGTCAGACAGAGCAGAGCGAAAGAGGTGAGTTTTAAGGAGAGATTTGAAGGTATGAAGGGAGGGGGCAAGGCGGATGTGGACAGGGAGGGAGTTCCAGGCATGGGGGGCAGCAAGTGAGAAGGGACGAAGGCGCTTAGGGGAGCAGGGAAGGCGTGGAAGGGTGAGAGAAGGGACAGAGGAGGAGCGAAGTGCACGGGCTGGAGTATGGAGGGCGATAAGTGCAGAGAGGTAGGGGGGAGCAAGGTTGTGAAGAGCTTTATAGGTGAAGACTAGGAGCTTGTGCAGGATTCGTTCAGGAAGGGGAAGCCAGTGAAGCGAAGAGAGGAGGGGCTGCACATGGTCGAAGCGACTGGCGAGGTAGATGACCCTGGCAGCAGAGTTTTGGACAGAGATGAGGGGAGAAAGGTGAGACAGGGGAAGGCCAGTGAGAAGGAGGTTACAGTAATCGAGGCGAGAGATGACCAGAGCATGAACAAGAGTTTTGGCAGAAACTGATGTCTCTGTAGCAGCGTGGTACTTACTGGGCATAAATTCCCCAGGATTAGTGTCAATTTAACACAATCTCTCTGGGGAATTCTCAGCGTCCATTTTATTTACAATACCTCTCACCGTAGTCTCTAGACACAATACTCCATCTCTTCAGGTTGAAGGTTCCCAGGGTCAGCCAAACTGTCTATGGCCTGTGACTACCCTCCACCCCTTTTGCTTGCATACACAGGCTCCCTGCCTTCCCCCGCTTCTCAAGCCGTCTCTCCTACAGCATATCAGGCTTCCTCATGTTTCCACAAGTCCCCTCCTGCGTCTGCTTCTCTCAAAGCAGCTCTCTCTCCATTGAGCTGCTCCCTGGCTCCGCTTCTCAGGGCTGGCTTGAGCCATGCCCTTCTGCAGGTGTCTCCCCAGTTAGGTCCAGTCCTCCCTCTATTGGCACACCTGCAGTCCTGCTCGCGTCTTTATTGCGCTGGCGTTAATCCACTTAAAGGCCCAGTAGTCTCACAGGACTCTGGCCTGTTAGTCTCCTCTTCGCCAAGCAAGCAATGCTTTCCATTAGTGTTTGTTTAACTTAGATACATCTTTATTTAGGATCCATTCATTTGTCTCTGTCAGGAGGTCAGCATTAGCATGCCATTTGTCCATCTGCAGCAATAAATATATTGAAGAATAAAAGACAGCTGTTCTCCTGAATTGCCAAAGCCTATAGGAATAACACAGTCAACCCACCCATTTCCACTGCATTGCACTTGTGGAAAATGTGTCCTCACTTAACTGTTGTATTCCATCTTAAAATACAACAAACCCAGACAATGAAGTCTCAGAAGTAACATTTAAGAATCTCTGGAAATAGCAAGAGAACATGTCTGCTGTCCATTAACATGTCTGTTGTCTGGTGAGAGGGGGGGGGCAGGGGAAGGGGGATAGGGCGGAAAGGAATGGGGGGAGGGTATGTCCCTGGGGGTCCGGCGGGACAGCCACTGGGGAGGGGGGATGGGGAGTGGGCCAGGGGGGCTTCCACAGCCATTGGGGTCGTGATGGGCCAGGGTAATTATGTTCTCTCAGGGAGGCGAAGGACAGCTGTGAGGAGGGACAGGTGTTTAATTCCTGTCCCTCACACAGGCCCCCTGGCAGGTGATACAGGGATCAGAGGAGCCCCTGGTCTGGAATTGCTGCTGTTGAATGTGAGGTCGGTCTGCAATTAGTCAACTACAATCCGGGAGTTGATTCTGGATCAAGCGGCCGACCTCGTCTGTATTACAGAGACCTGGCTGGACAATGAGTCGGGGCCTAAATTGGCTAACCTTGTTCCAGCCGGGTACTACGTACAGCACCAACTCTGGGCAGAGGGACGGGGAGGCAGTGTAGCCATTGTTTTTAAGGATACCTGGACTGTGAGGAGGTATCTGGTGCAGACCATTTCGGGCATGGAGGGGCTCCATGTCATGGTCAATTTGGCAAGAGACAGATTAGGGCTGCTTTTGATATACCGTGCACCTACCTGTATTGCAGCATTCCTACATGCTCTAGCAGAACTGGTATTGGAGGTGATCTTGTGATCCCCGAAGACTGTGATCTTGGGGGATTTCAATATCCACACTGATGCCAGGTTGGGGGAGCAGAGTGTGAGTTCATGGACACCATGACAACCATGGGACTGTCTCAGAGGGTAAAGGGTCCAACGCATGAGGGGAGATATTCCCTTGGCTGGATGTTCTGCACCAGCCTTGAGGCAGGGGATCCGGTGGTGGGGGATGTAACAGTTTTACCCCTGTCATGGATGTATCATTACCTCCTCCAGACCAGTCTCCTGGTGCATGTCTGCCCCTGGAAGGGTGCAGGACCAATTCGTTGGGTCCGCCCCCGGAGACTTATGGAACCAGAGAGGTTCCAGAATGCTCTAGGGGAAATACCTTCTGACTTTGATGATCGTTCACTCAATGACCTCGTTGCCTTCTGGGATATTTGTTGCCTGAGGCTATCAACCGAACGGCTCCCAAGCATCCACTTCTGGAAAGCCAACAGAGGGGGTCACTGTGGTTCACGGAGGAACTCTGCCAAATGAAGCAGGATGGACGGCAGTTGGAGCGACGGTGGCATCAAACTCGTGCTGAAACTGACCAATTGCAGCATAAAGCTAGTTTAAGAGAGTATGCTGTTGCAATACGGGTAGCAAACAAAGAGGTCTTTGCCACCCTTATTGTGTCTGCGAAGTCACATCCAGCGGAGCTTTTCCAGGTGGTGCAGGGGCTGGTCAGTCTGGCCTCTCTCCACCTCGAACTGGAATTTTCCAATGCCCGCTGTGACATGTTTGCTGACTTTTTTGCAGATAAAATCGCTCAGATTCACCACGATCTCGATGCTGCATTAATGACAGTGGATGAATCAGAGGTACAGGAAGCCCCGCCTTGTCAGTGGTTGTGGGATCAGTTTCAGTGGGTGTCGCCCGCTGATGCAGTGGATGCTTTTGGGACAGTCCAGATCACCTGTTGTGAATTAGATCCATGCCTGTCCTGGCTGGTGTAGGCCAGCCAGGAGACATTAGGGCCATTGCTGGCGGGGGTGACCAATGCCTCCCTTGGGGAGGGAAGGGTGCCAAACCATCTTAAAGAGGTGGTGGGATGGCCTCTACTCAAAAAGTCATCTTTGAGCATTGATTCCCCAGCCAGCTATCAGCTAGTCTCTAACCTTCCCTTTTAAGGGAAGGTTATTGAACGGGCGGTGGCCCGGTGGTTACAGGAGCACCTGGACCGGATTCATTTTCTTGATCCCTCACAATCTGGTTTTCACCCAGGGTTTGGCACAGAGACTGCACATGTGGCCTTGGTTGATAAACTGCGCCGAGAATTAGATCAGGGTAGATCCACAATTTTGATCTTACTGGATCTGTCGGTGGTGTTTGATACCGTTGATCACGAGTTGCTGGTGGCAAGGCTGCGGGACCGGGCCAGGGTGAATGGAACTGTTCTTGAATGGTTTTGTGATGCTCATTTCTGGCAGGGAGAATGCAGTGGGTGGTTCTCGGGGAATGTACATCACTTCCCCGGAATCTCACGTGTGGAGTCCCGCAGGGTTCTATTCTGTCCTCTCTCCTGTTCAACGTGTATATGCAATCTTTGGGTGAGGTCATGAGAGGTTTCAGCATGCAATGTCATCAATATGCCGATGATACGCAACTCTACCTCTCATTTTCGTGTGATCCAGGTCCGGCAGTCTCAGCACTTACCCGGTGCTTGGCAGCTATGGGGGACTGAATGAGGGCAAGCCATCTGAAACTGAATCCTGACAAGACGGAGGTGAAGTTGGTGGGGAGGGCTGAGGGGGTGGTTGCTCCCATCATTGGCGGGGTCTGCCCCCTTTGGCCGCTCAGGTTTGTAGTCTGGGGGTGCTCCTTGACCCACAGCTTCACCTGGATTGCCAGGTGGAGGCTGTGGAGAAGGGAGCATTTCACCAATTACATCTGGTGTGACGACTGCAGCCGTATGTCTCGGACTCGGATCTGGTCACCATCATTCATGCTTTCGTTACCTCTCGACTGAACTACTGCAACACGCTCTACATGGGGCTGCCATTGATGAATGTCAAGAGGTTGCAGCTAGTGCAGAATGTGGCAGCCCGTTTCCTAACAGGGACGGGCCACCGTGAGCACATGACACCTGTGCTCCATGTTCTGCACTGGCTGCCTATTATCTTCCAGACCCAATTCAAGGTGCTGATTATGACCTACAAAAGCCTAAACGGCTTGGGTCCTGGTTACCTGCGAGACCACCTCAGACCCCGGGTTCCTTCATGGCCCTTGTAGTTGGCTGGGGATGCCCAGCTTGAAGTCCCCCGGGTATGCCGGGTGGTGATGGCACAAAGGGCGTTCTTGTTGGCCACACCTCAGCTGTGGAATTCCCTCCCATCAGAGGCCCGTGTATCTCCAGACCTCCCCTCTTTCTGTAGATGCTGTAAAACCTGGCTGCTCCACCAGGCCTTCGGGGAGGCGGGAGGGTAGGTGGGGTGGGAAGGTTTTATTGTTTTATTGCCTGGAAGCTGTGTCCATTTTATATTTTATATTGTATTTTAATTGTTTTGTAGTTTTTAAGTTGATTTTATTGTTATGAGTATGTGTGATGTACGTTGCCCCGAGCTGCCACTGTGCAGGAGGGAGTGGGTTAAAAATATTCATACAAATAAATAAAATAAATAAATGCTATTTTGTCTGTTCATTAGCATGCCATGTGCAGCAGACCCAAAATATTTTTGGATCCCTCCGAATAACTGTATTGTTACAATTTCACATTGCAGTTTGTTGTGACTCAACTCCCATCAGAATGTGCAATGTTCTTGGCAGACGCTGATATGCCAAGAGGATCTGAATTCTGACTACAGATGTCCACAAGCCTCTTAGCCTGAAGGCAAGCAGTTAACCTTTGTTCAGATGCAGAGAAATACAACTTACCACTTCCTCTCCATTTCACCCTATGCACTTAGCAGTTACTTTAGGTCAAAGCTATGGCATGACTCCTTCACTTTCAGGACAGAACACATCAGATTAGTAATTTGTTTAGTGGAAGAATATGGAAATTGGGATAGCAATTTAATTTAAAAGGGAGGTGATTGGAGAAATAGCAGCAACTATATGAAGAATGTGTGGATAATGTAGAAAGGCTAATGGAATGATTTATTAGTCTGTACTCCTTTGGAGCAGCATGTCTGGAAGGCAAATACAATGTGTTGGGTGTATTAGAACAGAGAATAATCTAGTGTTCATGTGAACCACTGCCAGATTTTTACACACACACCCTTTTGCCCCCAACTGCTTTGTGCTGTTCTGGAAGCAGAAAGCATCTACAAAGCCAGGTTAACTGGCTGTCTGGGAATTCTCCTTGTGTAAAAAGGATTCCCAGGGTGAAATTCAGCAAATAACTTATTTCCCATTATTTTCTCACCTCTGGTGCTTGATAGTATGCATTAAGTGAATCATTCATTACACATAAAGGTATAGTAGGCAGCTTTTAAATTCATATTAAGAAGGCTGCATTATTTGCAATCTACATCATTTGTGTCCCTCCAGCTCTTTCTGCTCACCCAGCCCCAACACCACACATCTATATTCAACCGCTGTTAATGAAACAAATGCTTTTTCAAAAAATTGTTGCCATATCATGTGATCTCTACAGATGTAAACTCTGGCAAAACAGAAAGCAGCATCATTTTTCTCTTCAAAATATTTTAAACTTCTTGGTTTTTGTTTTTTAATTGTATGGGGTGGGTTTAGGGCTTGTGTCAGTGAGGAGTTAACATTGGATAGAGTTACTACTGTTAGGCAAGGATAGTGCTAGCTTCTCTGTGCAAACGAGCAGCTAACTGGCTGCTCATGAGAAATTTTGCCATATCCAGGAAATACAATCTACTTCCCAGCCATTTCCTGATATCAATATAGTTTCTCAGTTCTCAAAATGCCATGAAATGCTGTCTCGTTTTACCAACTTACTGCATGCTGCTTACCATTACCATGTGCCATTCATTTACCACTTACATACAGAGGAAATCATTTTCCTTCCCCTTTCTGTCTGTTACTTGTTTACCGCATTCTGAGTCAATCACAGTGTGAAATAGCAGATCCGTTCCTTAACCTTCTCCCTCCCCGCAAATACAGTAAAGAATTAGTGCCTCCATCCCTTTTCTTTGTGAGTGAAGGAAGGAGTCTTTATGAGTGGATGGATGGTGCTGCAGCATGAGGTGATTGTTTCTGGAAAGAGAGGGGGAGAGGGGGATAAGATTTATAGTAGGGCTGCACTGAATAGTAAAAAAATTCCTTGCAAATATTTCTGAGGGTTCGAGGACCAGTCCCGAGTGTTCGGGCAGGTCCAAGGACCCTCAGTGAATACTTGCGAGGGGTTCTGAGTGGGGTGAGAGGGGGAAGAGGCCTGAGGGAGAGGGAATGGGCCAGGGAAGAGAGAGTTGGGGCCTAGAAGGGGGGGTAGAGTACTCACCTTCTAGAGCGGATGCATTGCCTCCTCCCAGGCCAGGTGATTTTTTTAAAAAAGCTAGGCATGCTCAGAAGGGCCTTTCCAAGATGGTGCCTGCAGCATGCTAACGCTGCCAGCGCCATTTTGAAAAGTCTGAGCATGCTCATAAGGGGCCATTTTGCCCATCTGAGCATGCCCAGCTTTTTTTCTCTTTTTTTAAACTTACCAGATCCAGTGGAAGCCACGCATTGCTGGAGGCCCTCCGATGGGTAAGAATTTTCTGAGTCAAAGTTTCAGGTGCCATTCCTTGAAACTTCAGAATTTGGAAAATCGAGTCGAGTACCACAGTCCTCAGTGTTTTTTGAGGAAAACTGAGGCTCAAGTTTCAGCCCTAATTTGTAGGTATAGGATATAGGATTTATATTATAGGTATAGGACATAGATATAAGATTTATATATAGGCACAGGATTTTCAATTTTTTCAGTGGAAGGAGAGACACAGAGCAGTAGTGACTCTGAGTCTGTTCAGGAGGTGGTGGAGCAGATGCGGTCAAGGGTACAGAGGAAGAAGGCTTCAGCTGTGTGGGAGTAATTCTCCCAGCCAGCAGGCATGCCCCCTGACTATGTATGCTGCAATATTTGTAACCAGAAGGCCCTACAGAGGTCCAGGGGCAGTACCGCTCACCTGATCAACCACCTCATCCAGGTGCATGAAATAAGGGTACCCTCCCCAAGAGGCATGCTTCTGGGCAACATGCTGTTGCCCACCATTGTCACAGTAGCTGAGAGAGAAGGTGTAGGGAGTGGCAGAGGGCTATGGGGAGACACAGAACCCACTCTCCTCTTCCTCTTCCCCAGTTGGGTGATGTGGCAGTGGAGGATGAGCCTGAGGAGCTTATGGTCTTTTTCCATGGTCTGGATTCAGCCAACGTGACATTGCAAGGCCTGAGGGAATCCTGAGACCAAGTCATGCCCAGGGCCCATGCCCAGGTGTATGCCCAATATCCGAGGCAGCAGAGGGAGGCAATAGATGCTTATCGCCACTCCCGTGGATAATGGTAGTGGATGTTGAGTGGGGTATTGGGTGCTACCTGGGAGCTCGGGTGGATGTGTCTGACCTCCCTCCTCCCATGCCATACCCCCTCCAATAGATCCCTTCACCCAGGTGCCCCTGAGCCTGAGACTCCTCCAAGGGAGGGTGACTGAGTAGTCATTGTCATCATGTCCTCTTACTTTTAATTTGTTGCTTCCATTTTATTATAGCTAGACTAGCATTTAGGATAAGTTAAGTACATTGTTTATGCATGTAGCAGTCAACTAGAAATAGTTGAATACACAAATAGTCATGTATACCCTGAAACAAACTGAAATAAAATTCAGTCACCAAATATAAAGATTATTTTTCAACTTTAAACTCACTGTTTTCATTGCCCGCATTCACATACCATAGAAAGTTGGGAAAACAAAGTGTTGGGTTTTTTTACCAAGGGAAATCATTCCCAGTTTGTATTTGTTAACTCAGTCACAAGGAAAGGGGACTAAGGCTGGAGATAGAAATGGAGGACTCCCAGTCCACAATCCTTAAGGAACTATTTCCTAATGTAATGTTTGGAAAATGTGTTAGTGTCAGCAGGTGGGAGAATGGGGATTGAGGAAGACACCTATTCACCAACAGCAGATTTTCCCAACACACTCCAGTTTTCACTGGCCAAAAAGCCAGAAAGCTTGCGGGGGGGAACACCTGGCTCGCCCACTCACCTGCCTGTTGCTGCTGCGGGGGGGGGGCTTGCCTGCCTCGCTGCTGCCGCCGCCGCCGCCAACATCCGCCCCGTTGAGGCTGCCGCCGCCGCTGCTCCATCCCCGCGGGACACCGCCTGCGGGGAAGAAGAAAAAGACCTGTGAGTTGGGGGTAGGGGGGGGAACGCAGAGGGCAGCCACGTGGGCTGTCCTGTCCCCTCCCCCCCCACCCGGAAGTAGCAGGGGCTAAAAGCCCACAGGCAGCGGCTGGAGCCGCAGGCTGCGGCCGCAGGCTCGCGGCCGAAGGGCCGCGGCCAAAGGGCGCGGCACTTCGGGGGCACTTCTGGGGGACTGCAGGGGGGCAGGGGGTTTTTTTGTTTTTTATTGGGCAGGCTTTTTATCTTTCAGGGCTAGGGTGGTAGGGTGGGGGTATTGACACGGGGGGTAATGTGGGGGGTGGACCCAGGGACTCCCCCTGGTGAGAGCAGGGGGAGGACCGGGAGGGTTGGGGGGGAGGGGGTGGCTCGGTCTCCCCGTGAGAGGGGGAGACCGAGGGAGAATGGGGAGGGTATGGTTGGGGGGGGAGGGTTATGGGGGGGAGGGGGGGAGGGAGGGCCGGGGGGCAAGCAGCCGGGTCTGAAGGGCCGGGATTGGGTGGACGGAGGGGAGGGCATGGCCATTGGGGTCGTGATGGGGCGCGGACGGTATGGTCCATGGGGTGGGAAGGCACGGGCCCCTAGGGGTCCACGGTGCCTGAGGGAGGTGGAGGTCATCACCCCCCCACTAAGGGGGAGGGAGGTGCCGGGTCCAGGGTCCGCGCGTGGGGGGCTGGTGCTGATGAATGCGAGGTCCGTGGTCAACAAGGCCCCGATTATCCACGATTTGATCGTGGATGGGGCCGTGGACCTCGCATGCATCACGGAGACCTGGCTGGATGATCTGGCCGGTCCAACTTTGGCGGATCTGGTTCCAGCTGGGTATGCCGTGCAGCATCAGCCCCGCATGAGCGGCCGGGGAGGAGGCGTAGCTATTGTTTTTAGGGAAGACTGGCCTGTTAGGAGGTATCCAGTGCCGGAGATTGTGGGTGTAGAGGCTCTGCACGTGGTGATCGATTTGGCTGGGGGCAAGCTAGGGGTGCTGCTGGTGTACCGGGCCCCTTCATGCCCGGCGGCATCCCTTACCGCTCTAGCGGAGCTGGCCTCGGAGGTGGTGTTGGGCTCCCCCAGGACTTTGGTTCTGGGGGACTTCAACGTCCACGCCGATGCCGGCCTTGTTGGGGCGGAGCGGGAGTTCATGGCCGCCATGGCAACTATGAACTTGTCCCAGGAGGTGATCTGCCCGACCCACGTGGGGGGACATATCCTCGACCTGATCTTCGGCTCTGGCCTTGAGGCGGGGGGTCCGGTTGTGGGGGAGGTGACAGCGGTGCCCTTGTCGTGGACGGACCATTACCTCCTTCAGGCCGGTCTTTTAGCGCGCCCCCTCCAGAAGGGGAAGGGACCAGTTAGGATGGTCCGCCCTCGGAGGCTGATGGAACCCCAGCGGTTCCAGGAGGTCCTGAGGGAGCTTACCCTGGATGTGGACGGTCACTCTGTGGATGAGCTGGTCCGGCATTGGAACATCTTGCTGGAGGAGGCCATTGACAGGGTGGCTCCGAGGCGCCTTCTGCCTCGGTCTCGTCACCGCAGGACCCCTTGGTTTACTGAGGGGCTGCGGTGTATGAAGCGTGTGGGCAGGAGGCTAGAGCGACGCTGGCGTCGGACTCGGTCTGTCTCCGATCGTCTTCTCCATAGGGCCCATTTGCGGTCCTATGTGGAGGCTGTGAGGACGGCGAGGAAGGAATTCCTCGCCGTCCTCATAGCGTCTGCGAAGTCGCGTCCAGCGGAGCTGTTTCGGGTGGTGCGGGGGCTGGTTAGTCCGGCCTCCCTCCGCCTGGATGGGGACTTGTCCCGGGCCCGCTGTGAGGAGTTTGTCATCTACTTCGCAGACAAGATCGCTCGGATTCAGGCCGATTTCGACGCTGGGTTGATAGCAGTAGGGGAAGAGCGCGGGGGGGCGGAGGGTCCGTCTGGTCCATCTTTATGGGGTGAGTTTCAGGAAGTGACGCCGGCCGATGTGGTGGATGTCCTGGGGTCTGTGAGGGCCACGTGTTGTCAACTAGATCCGTGCCCGTCCTGGTTAATAAAAGCTTCCGGGGAGACGTTGGGGACGGTGCTGGCGAGGGTGGTGAATGCGTCCCTTCGGCAGGGGAGGTTGTCGCCTTGCTTAAAAGAGGCTGTGGTGCGCCCCCTGCTGAAAAAACCATCGTTGGACGTAGACGCGCTCGCCAGCTACCGACCTGTCTCTAACCTTCCCTTTTTAGGGAAGGTTATTGAGCGGGCAGTGGCGCTCCAGCTCCAGGGTCATCTAGATAATATCGGGCTCCTTGACCCTTTTCAATCTGGGTTCCGCCCCGGCTATGGCACCGAGACGGCGTTGGTGGCCTTGGTGGACGACCTCCGCCGGGAGATGGATGCGGGATGTTCGACATTTCTCATCCTGCTCGATCTCTCGGCCGCTTTTGACACCGTGGACCATGGGCTGCTGTTGAGACGACTGCGTGACCGGGGGGGTCTGGACGGGACTGTTCTTGAATGGTTCCGTTCATTCCTCTCGGGGAGGAGCCAGCGGGTGGTGTTGGGGGAGGAAACATCGAGCCCCCGCGCCTTACCGTGTGGCGTTCCGCAGGGATCGATCTTGTCTCCATTATTATTTAACATCTATATGCAGCCCTTGGGGGAGGTCGTGAGAGGGTTCGGGGTGCGATGTCACCAGTATGCTGATGATACTCAGCTGTACCTCTCGTTTTCTACTGACCCAGACCCTGCTGTCTCGGTGCTATCCCAATGTTTGGAGGCCGTGGCGGATTGGATGCGGCGGAGCAGACTGAAGCTCAACCCAGATAAGACGGAGGTGATGGTGGTGGGGAGGGCGAAGGGGGTGGTGGCCCCCCTGGTTGGGGGGGTTTGCCCCCCTGTAGCTCAGCAGGTCCGGAGTCTGGGGGTCATATTGGACGCAGACCTGCGGCTGGAGCGGCAGGTGGAGGCAGTCGCTAAGGCTGCCTTCCGCCAGCTTTATCTGGTACGTAGGCTGCGTCCGTATGTCTCTGGCCCGGACCTGGCCTCCCTCATCCATGCCTTCGTCACCTCGCGGCTCGACTACTGCAACGCGCTCTACGTGGGGCTTCCCTTGTTCTTGGCCCGGAGGCTGCAGCTGGTGCAGAATGCGGCGGCTCGTCTTCTTACGGGGACGGGCCGTCGGGAGCACATTACACCGGTGCTCCGAGCGCTGCACTGGCTGCCTATAGTGTGCCGGGCCAAGTTCAAGGTCCTAGTTATGATCTATAAAGCCCTATACGGCCTTGGCCCCTCTTACCTTAGGGACCGCCTCGCCTTTCGCGCCCCGGAACGGCTCCTGCGGTCCGCCGGGGGTGCCCTCTTGGAGGTCCCCCGCGTGAAGCGGGGGGCCACGATGAAGCGGGCATTCTCGGTAGTGGGGCCGCGGCTGTGGAACTCCCTTCCGGAGGAAGCTCGCCTGGCCCCAAGCCTTTTAACATTTCGGCGGAATTGTAAGACCTGGCTGTTTGCCCAGGCCTTTGGGAGGGAGGGGGGGGGAGTTTTTAATCCCCCGCCCGTTTATTTATTTATCACTGTCCTTTTTACCCTGTTTTATTGAGATATTTTATATTTATATTTTAAATTGTTTTTAATTGTTTTATGACTGATGTTAGCCGCCCCGAGCTGCATGGCAGGATGGGGCGGGATAAAAATCTACAAAATAAATAAATAAACAAATAATAAATATAGAAAGAACAAATATATGACTTCAGTGATCAACACAGCTATGTGTAAATCATGTACAATTTGAATCGCATATTCCTTTCTCAAAAAAGATATGTATATGCAAAGAATATGCAACTTGATTGTTTATGTACATGCCTACATAGTGAAGCAAAGGGAAGTTGCTTGGCAAAAGCAAAATACACCAATGGCCATTGAAAGGAATGGGGAAAATGTCACCAGGATGCCTGGGTGATTTCAGACGTAACGCAGAACCAAGTCACCACAATGGATTCCCAGTGGTGGTGAACCGAACAACCACCCCCCGTGGTCAAGGAAAGCCCCGAACAGACGTGATGGGATTGGGACCACAGCAGGGAATCGGGCCACCAGACCACGGACAGTGATGCCGATTCCCGGCCGTGGTCAAAACACCCACAAGGCACCAGGGAGGGACGGGACATAGACATGGCCGACTGAGGGCAAATGAAGCCAGGTACCACATACAACAGGCACAGAGACAACGAGGGCACAGTGGAACACACAGCACAAACACACGAACGGGTGTGCACACACCCAGATGGGAAAGGAAGGAAAGGGGGGACACAGGAGGACAGACAACACACACGGCACACCGGGCATGGGGGGGAGGGGGCGCAGGACAGGAAAGAGGGGGGAAATGACCCGGGGGCAGGACTGGACACAGGCAACGGCAACCAGAACCCCCACAACAGCACAGTCCTCACAGGCACCCCCACAGCAACACAGGCAGTCCCGGAATGGGGGGCCCTGGAAGGTTGGGGCACATGCACTGGGGGAGGCAACACGGAACAGGGAGAGGCCAGGAATGGTCCAGGAGACACACATGGACTCCAAGCACAGGCGAGGGTGCCATGGATGGGAGCCAGGAGAGCTGGGGCCATGCAGCAGGTCCAAAGTCACATCCCCCCAGGAGGAAGGCGGGATGTCCAGTCCAGGGGCCCCAGCACCCTGAGGTCACACAGGCACCCATGAGGGGGGTGCAGGGGTGCAGGAGGGAGCACAGATGGATGAGGATGGTCAGCTGCACCCAGGGTAGCCGGGAGGGCATGAAGAGAGCTGGACTTGGACACTGGAGAAGACAGTCACGGAGGAGAACACCGGGTGCAGAGGCAGACAGGGGAGGCCCCTGGAGGGGCCCCGCAGTCACAGGCAGGGGCAGCGGCACCCTGGGAAGCAGCCAGCACAGCAGCACGGCCGGGACATCAAGGAGGGAGCAGGCAGCGGACCATGGTAGATGGGCAGAGGCGGGAGCCCAAAGGGGGGCCAGCAACTGGGGCCCGGAAGGCACTGGGGGACTCACAGCCAGCTGCTGGGGGCCACAAAGGGACCACGGGCTGGGTGCCCCACCAGGTGAATGAAGTGGGGCCAATGAATCATGCCCCAGCGGTACCCCAGCATGGACATGTGGTGGGTGACCAGGTAGTACGCCTTGAATGGATCCTGCATGGAGAGCCCCAACTGCACATCGGAACGGGACCACACACCAGACAACGCCACCAGCTCCGCCGCGGTAGGCTCAGACACGCATTAGTCTGCAGCAGGGGGCCACGGAAGGTGGTCCAGCTCCAACAGCTGGTGATACACCACCTCACGAGAGCACTGGTACCCACGGGCCCTGTGAACGCAACCAAAGTATGACACAGCCAAGGCAGGGCCCCCCTCCGCCAGACAGGCCGTGTAGGCGGCAAGGCTGCACACAGAGAGGGCAGACACGGTCTCCGCCACAGACCAACCCACATGCGAGCACCTCATCTCCGGGATGCAACCATCAGGGAAGGGAACCAGACCCAGTGTCTCAGCATGCAGCCGGCAATCCCGGGTGCTCACCTCATAGCCGAAGTAATGAAGGACGGAGCTCAAGCTCTCATAGGCACCCGACAGGCTGTCCGGGCAGCTCAAGAGTAATTGCATGGCTGGGGTATGCCACAGGTCACACAGGGCCATGGTCTCGTGGAAGGTCCACATATGGGGGGCCCCATGGGGGCCAGGAGACCCGTGGAAATGCAGCCAGCCATGGTCCAGCAAGCCAGGGAGAATAATAGCATGGACAGGGGGGCCCACTTTCCCAGGAGGGGTGGGAGGGGACTCAGAGGCCAAGCGATAAGGCCACAGGCCACAACAAGGCATGGCAACAGAGCAAGGCGTGGGGTGCAGACCCAGCACAGCTGCAGGAGCCGAGCACACAGACAGGACAGCCAACACACTGATCAGGCCAGCAAGGACATAATGTTGCCAGCAGAGAAATGTGGGAGGTAATTACAGAAGTAATGCAGCTGCCGCCTGCACACCTGGGCTCATGCCTGTCCGTGCACAAGGCCCCATGCAGGGACAACAGGTGCGCTCAGTAGCCTGCCCCTGCCACCCCGGGTTGACCACCCTGCAGGAGGCGGCCTGGCCAGCTGGGAGGGGGGTGCCCTGGGCCGACATGGGTGCCCCCGCTCAGTCACTGGATCCCGACCCGGGGGCGGGGCAATACGTGTCCCAGCCTATACCGGGGCCGGCTGCACCCCACCCGGGGCAGACCACACCATGGAGCAAGAAAGGTTGGGTGCCTGTGGGATGCACCTAGCACTCTGTGGTATCGTGCCCACACCGATCAGCTGCGCATCCTGACCGCTGAGGTGCACCTGGGCGCCCGCCTGTGGGTTAACTTGGCCTAGACCGCTGCTAGGGCCTGGAGAGCCCACAATGCCTGCAGGCGCTCCCTGGCCTGGCTCAGGGCTCAGCAGGTGTCTGGGATGGACCAGAAGGTCGTGAGTCACGGCCGGAACAGGACCGCTGCGCTCTGCGAGGTGGCCAGGTGCCTCCAATGGAGCCCTGGCCTGGCTCAGGGCTCAGCAGGTGTCTGGGATGGACCAGAAGGTCGTGAGTCACGGCCGGAACAGGACCGCTGCGCTCTGCGAGGTGGCCAGGTGCCTCCAATGGAGGAGGGAGACCATGCAGCGGGCCTCCCTGCTCGCTATGCCCATTGCCCATTGGGTATGGATCACAGAGCAGGCACAGGGGTGGTGGTCCCAGGCACTGGCTCATTGGGACGAGGCCGTCTGGAGGGCAAACTTTCAGATGGACAAGCGCACCCTCTGTGGCTTGCAGAGCTGCTCATGCCCTGGCTGGAGTGGCAGCACACCCCCATGAGGACCTCCATCCTCATGGTCCAGCAGGTGGCCATCGGGGTCTGGGCCCTACCAACGCCCAACTCCTGCTGGTCCGTTTTCCAACAGTTCAGTGTCGGGGTGAGCACCGTTGCCTGTATCCTCCAGGATGTCTGCGAGGCTATGGAGGGTGTTCTCCTGGACCGAGCGATTCAGCTGGTGGACCAGGCGGCCGTGATGGCCAGCTTCATGGCTGGAGGGTTCCCCAACTGCATGGGCTCTGTGGACGGCACCCACGTGGAGATCCTCCGCCTCTCGGCTGGAGAGGCGACGGAATATGTCAACAGGCATGGGTATCACTCCCTGCAGCTGCAGGCTGTCATGGACCACCAGGGGCAGTTCATCAACATCTTCACGGGCAACTCTGGGCCCAGCCACAATGCCTGGATCATGACCATCTCCCCCATCTATGCCCGGATGTACCGCGGGGACTTTGCAGACATGGGGAAGGCCCAGATCGAGGGGGTGCTGATGCCTACCTGTAACCTGGGGGGCCCAGCCTATCCCCTCACCTGGTGACTGATGAAGGTGTACCTGGTTGCCCGGATCCTGGTGGAGGCGCTGTACAATTCCCGCCTGTATGCAAGCAGGACCGTGGTCGAGCGGGCATTCGGAGCCCTCAAGCAACGCTGGAGGAACCTCGCTGGCCAGCTGGACTACACGGTTGAGACCTTGGCCCTGGTGATAGGTGCCTGCTGTGTGCTGCACAATGTGTGTGAGACCGATGGGGCTGCCCTTGAATTCCCTGTGTCTCGCCGCCCTCCTGGCCCGGTACCCCTTTATGTGAATGTGGAGAACCAGTGGGAGTACCGATATGCCAAGCGCATCCATGCTGCCCTGGCCAGGCATATCAGCCAGGAGGCCGAGGCGTGAGGGTGCTCAACCCTGACCCCACCACCCTGGGGCCCCCAAGGGCTCCCTGGGCGAGCCCCTCTACGGGTGCCTGGCCCCCACCCCCGGGTCCATGAGCAGATCAAAGGAAGCGCTACTGTTGTCCATACATTTATTTGTACACTCAATTACAAGTGCCCCCAACACCCCTAACACCCCCACAACGTGGGTGTGCCCCCCCTCAGACCACCCTCCCCCTTCCCCCGCATCTCCAGGGCAGCCCCCTTGACCGCTCTGTGGGCGCCGCAGAGCTCTGGGAGCTCCCCTCTCCCCCACTGTCGGTGTCCCCAACGGTGTCCTGGGAGGCCTCAGTGTCTGGAGGGGCAGGTGGTGGTGGGAGGGAGGGACGACTCGGGACCCCCTTGGGCAGCTGCTCCCTCCAGAGGCCTTCAGGGACCGGGAGGGGGATGCGCAGCCCCTGCTGGTGTGGAGGGGGCTGGGGCGGTTGGGGGGAGGTGGGGACACCGAGGGGCCCGGCATTGGGCAGGAAGGGTGCCCGGCGGGGTGGCTGTCATCACATAAGCATTCATAGTGCCAGCGTGCAGGAACAGGGAGGTCCCAATGTTGTGGGACCTGTCCATTTTGGCTGAATGCTCCCGCACCATTCCCTCGATGGCCTGTTCCAGCCACCCTAATGCCTCTATCTGCCTTCTATGGTCCTGGCGCTCCCACCTCCATTCCAGGTGCACCGCCTCCGGTCCCTTGCCTCCACCCATAACAGGGAGCACTCTATGGCTGCCTCCATGCAGTCCACGGCCACAATCATCCGCTCCCCTTGTTCTGTTGTGGTCTGGACAATGTCCTCCACTTTGTCCTCCCTCCGGCGCCATACCCATGCCCGGTATTCCCTCATTCGCTGTGCTGGGGGCACAGGCATGGGTTGCTGGGGCCCCTCTGGCTGCCCTGTAGGGTACACGGAGGTAAGTTGTTTGCCGGCCCAGCAGCCCACCCCCCGGCCTGGGTGAGGTCTGGGGGCCTCTTCCCCCCCTGTTGGCACCCGGTAACCCCCCTGCCAGTCCCCGGTCTCCTGCGCCCCCCCACCCTGGCCCTTGTGTCCCAGGTCCTTCTCCCGGTCTCCCCAGGCCCCCCACTTACCCTGCCAGTGTGCCTCACCTGGGTCCTCCAGCTTCTGCCTGGGCTGCTCTGCGCCGGCCTCCTCGCCCACCTGCCTCTGGTGCTGTGGCATTCCGTGCCCTGTTGGGGTATTGGGGGGTGGTTGGTGGAGGGATGTCAGATTGCCTGGGTGGCCCCCCAGGACCCCATCCCATGGTGTCTGGGGTGGGTGGGGTCTGCCCCCTGGCCGGGCCTTCCCCCTCCCCCCTTGCCCCTGGTCCACCTCCCCTCCCACCTGCTTGCTTACCCTCGATGTCCATCTCTGATCCCTCCGAAGCTGGCCCTTCCGTTTTTCTGTGCTCCCCCTGCGACCACTGGCTGAGGGTGATGAGTGTGCCGGCCTTGAACTCTGCCTGTCTGACCAGGGGGTGGGAGCTCTCTGGGCTGGTGTTCGGGGGGGCCTGCTGATCTCTGAGGTCCCAGGGCCTTCCTCCTGGGGATCTGGGGCCCTGGAGCCAGAGCCTTCCTGGGGGGCAGTGAGGGGAGGGGGTACCTCGGCCCATTCCCTGCCCTGGACCACAGCCCTCCCCACGAGGCATGGGCAACTATTGAGCCCTTCATGTGCAGTATGCAGTCCAGGGCATCATAGAAGGGGGCGGTCCGGGCTCCATGTCCAGACTGCTGGTTGTTGTCCCTAATGGCCTTGTACCCCCTCTTTAACTCTTTGGCCTTCGAGTGGCACTGTGCCATGGTCCGGTTATGCTCTGCTGCCTCCATTTCCCACACTATCTCCCAGAACACGTGCTCATTTCTCTGATTGAGTGCGAGCTCCAGTTGATGCTTCAGGGTCCCCCAGATCCAGATAAAGTCCTGGGTCTCCCAGAGCCCCATTGCCCCCCTCTGTGGTAGGGCCATCTCCCCCTTTTCCCCTCCGGTTCCTCCACCTCCTCCTCCTCTGCCTGGGCAGCGCCCGGCTCCTCCAGGGGCTCGGGATCCCGGACCTGTTTCCATGTCTGTGGGACGATGGGGGGGTTGGTTGCTGTTCTGCCTCTGCCCCTGTCCTGTGGCCCACCCCCTCCCCCCCTGCTGGCCAGCCAGGCACCTGCCCCCTTTGGTGCCCCTGTGCTGCCAGGCCCCCTCCCCTTCGGTCCCCTTACCCGTTTCCAGGGTGCCTCCTCCTTTGGTCTGGTCGATGTCCCCGGGGAAGCCTGTTCTGGTGGCTGCTGCTGTCCCTCCACCTCCTCCATTTGCAGCATGACCACCTCCTCCTCCGCCTGCGCTACCACCACCTCCTCTTCCTCCTCCTCACTTGCATTCTCGCCCACCACTCTCCTCTCCCTTCTGCCTCACTCCATCCCACCATGTTTCCCTGCTGCTGTGTGCCCTTTAAATCTCCCTCCGTGGCTTGTGTTGTTGCTGGTTTCCTGGAAGCAACGTTGCGTGCTTTGTCCCCTGCTGGCGATTGGTTTGTTTGATTCCAGCCGGTGGTTGCCATTCAGACATTACTTTTTATTGTTTCCCGGTGGGAATCTCTTTGACCACACTTTTGGAGATGGTCCAGGCCAGAGCTCCAGAAGCATGGTTGATTTTGACCCCTGCTGGGTATTGACTGTGGTGAACATCTGGCGGCTGTCGAACAGACATTCAGGACGATTTGGCCCCACTGCAGGATTGACCGTGGTTCACTGTGGTTGACTGTGATCTCGTAACATCTGAAAATACCCCCTGTATCTGTCAGTCATATGGCATTTTACTTTTGCAAAAGCTTACTTTTTACAGCACTTTACTTTCTGCAAAAGTCCCCATCCATCCTACTGCTTCAAAAAGCTGCTTGGTTCCTTGGAGCTGGAACTTGCCTAAATTGAAGACTAATTATTACAAGGCTCCCTGAGGCATCTTTCAAATAGGGAAGGCGTAATTAATTTAATGATTACAAGAAGTAGTAATATCAATTTAAGACAGCTGTTTTTGCTGTATATTATTCACTTCTGCAAAGTTCTGTAGTCACCGCACAAAAGGGGCACGGAGTGCATAGGAGAAACAATGTGTGTGATCACAACAACCAGTGAAAGACATTTGTAAATTTCTCAAATATCAATTACAAACCTGAAAAATTAGTTTTATTTAACAGTAACAGGAGTTAGTACTTATGTCACATCATCAACATGACATATGGTACCTGATCACAACTGAGTCAACCCAACCCCTCCCACCATGTCACTAGTCAGCCAAAAATAGGACTTTAGAGAAGCTCAGAACATTGAAGAACAAGCAGAAACAATGGCCATTTTTATACGAGCCGTGGGAGCATGGGTGGAGGGTGTACACGCTGCAGCATGGGCAGAACGTGTGTGCCGGTGCACATGGATGCACACACACACCCCACGCCGCCGCACTCCTGGAGCAATCTTCGTTTTCACCGGTTGGTCTGTGAGTGGGGATGTGTGGGGGGTGAGTGGGGATGTGTGGGTCGTGGGAGCGAGCACGCACCCACACTCACCAGTCACGGCATGCATGTGGGTGGCACCCACTCATGCCCATGCAGCGGATCTGCGTCTCATGTAAAAACAGCCAATCAGTGCACCACCACGCTTGCTCCAACTTACAGCTTTTTAACAACCTGAACCTATTATACATGCTGCAGGGTACTCAAAGGGCATCACAGCAGCCCTGAAACATGTATGGTGGGTGGGTTGTGGGTATGGGAAGGTGCTCCTCTAAAAGCACCCAAAGTCAAATACATTGCACAGAACATTGTTAATGCACTGATGCTGGGCAAATTCACATGAGGTGCTTGCGTAGCACATTGCATCCGCCTTGCGGTGCAAGGGTTTCCTTTTGGAAATAAGGTGGTGATTTTCTTTCATGACACATATGATTGTGTGTATGGGATGGGGTTGTGACAGGGGGGCCTGTATTACAAGTTTGTACTAGGCCCAGAGAAATATGCTTGGGCCTTACGTGCACATGCCTGGAAGCCCAGCTTGAGTTCCATGTCCTGCAGACAGCTGGGATAAGATGCTCGGGGGCGGTGGGCTTATGCCCTGCGCTGTGACCAGGGACTGGGAGAGGCAGCACTGGCAGTGTGTCAGGGGACTGCTTGCTTGGGTTTCCTGTGCTTCCTGCTGGCCCCACATGTGGCAATTGTGCTTGCCCACCACGGGGTGCATAGGGGATCTGCCCTGGGCATGCTCATGTAGCTGGCTGCGCACCCTTTTCCTCGCATAGCTGAAGGGGCCTGCAGTTATCAAAAAGAGGAGTGCTTGCCTCAGTCTCAATACTCAAGTAGAAATTAGTTATTTGCTGTCTGTGGTAAATGAGAATGAGCAAAAAGTTAATGGATCCTGAATATTGGTCAAATAATACCACTAGTAGTAATGACTAGGGGCGGGAAAACCGGTAAATCCGGAATCCGATAATGCCGGTACTGGGCGTACCGGCATTATCGGATTCGACCCGGTAAATCCGGTCCGGGTACCGGATTCCGGGTACCGGATTTTTTTACATTGCAGCCATTTAAAAATGGCTGCAATGTAAAAACTTAAAGCCCCACCAAAAAAGTTAAAAAAAAAAAACCCTCCCCGAGTCCAGGCTGCGCGGGTGGAAGGGGGGACACCCCCCACCCACCCTGCCCAGCCTGGATTTTTGTTTAAAAAAAGACTCAGAGGCGAGCCCACCCCCCAGCACCAGCGGCCGCGGCGTCCCCGCAGCCGCCGGTAAGTATGACCCGATCCCTGGGGGGGGTGTTTAACACCCCCCCAACCCCCCAGGGATCACCCCTACTAAAGTTCAGTGCTTGCTTACCTTGCGGAGCTCCGGCGGCGGCGGCGGGCGGTCCGGCGGCCTCAGCGCCGGCTGTGGCTGCCGGCGTCAGAGACGCTCTAGGCCTTCCGGGGAAACCCGGAAGTTCCCCGGAAGGCCTAGAGCGTCTCTGACGCCGGCAGCCACAGCCGGCGCTGAGGCCGCCGGACCGCCCGCCGCCGCCGCCGGAGCTCCGCAAGGTAAGCAAGCACTGAACTTTAGTAGGGGTGATCCCTGGGGGGTTGGGGGGGTGTTAAACACCCCCCCCAGGGATCGGGTCATACTTACCGGCGGCTGCGGGGACGCCGCGGCCGCTGGTGCTGGGGGGTGGGCTCGCCTCTGAGTCTTTTTTTAAACAAAAATCCAGGCTGGGCAGGGTGGGTGGGGGGTGTCCCCCCTTCCACCCGCGCAGCCTGGGAGGGGGAGGGGGGAGGAATTAATTTATTTCATTGATTTCAATGGGGACACAGTGCCCCATTGAACTCAATGAAATAAAACCGGTACCGGTATACCGGATTTAATCCGGGAATCCGGTTCTTAGAGAACCGGTAACCGGTAAATCCGGTAGCTGGTAATGGGCCCGGGATCCCACCTCTAGTAATGACTGAGTCTCTGAGGAACCTGCCCTGCGTCTCTGGGGAAGGGTGGGGTAAAAATGTAATAAATAAATAAATAAATAAATTAATTAGTTTAATTAAATTACAATGACAGAGATGCAGATGCTAGATTCTTTAGAGAAAGGTAGAAAAACCCTGTCAACAATATAATAATAATAATAATAATAATAATAATAATAATAATAATCACAAAGAAGAAGTTTACATTTTCACTGGATAATAGACACTAATAGTTTAGTTCATTTCAAAATGTATAATATTCATTGAAATTGCAGAGCCCCTTTGTAAATTTCACCCTTTTCACGCAGACACTCTTAACAGTGATAAAATGGGTGTTGCATTTTATTATACATGCTGCAGGGCTGCAGGTGTGCTCTGTGGGGACCCTGCAACATGTATAATAGAATGTAACACCCATTTTATCAGTGTTAGAGTGTCTGTGTGAAAAGGGCCATCGAATCACTTGACTATCATTTCAGTTTGTCAGCATTTTATCCAATTGAAACTCTTTAGTAAAAGCAGGGAAAGCAGAAATTTGTGGGTAGAAAAATACCACTCTGTGGTATACCAGGAGATTTAAAACAAAAACAACAAAAAAATCCAGTTTTCCTAAAAATACATTTACAGTCTGGTTTATTTTTCTGTGAAAGGGTCTTTTGGAACAGGGATATAGAGAGGTCTGATTTTAGCTTATGTCTAATTCCCCTAGACTCCTGACAGGCCTGGTCAAAAATAGGGGGCACTGCTCCCGCTCCCCTGTAGAACTCTTTGAATTGTTAAATATCTGTTATATTGAACAATCACATATACATCTTATTTATGAAAATAAGGGGTTTGGGTTTTTGTTTTTTTTTAAAAAGACTTTTGACAGCGAGTGCATTTTAGCCAAGTATGTTAACTTCTGAAGGGAAGCACAACAGCCCCCTTTGTCATTCAGTCCCTGTCCTCCTTCCTCAGTGTCCTTACTATGGTCCTGTCTTCAGGAGTTCAGACAAACTGAAGAATCTAAAAGACACTCAAGTTGAAGTCAAAACTCAACCGAGGTTCTGCAATGGCGTGGCGCCTTTGGTGTGGTCTTGCACTGCTGGAAAAGCTTTTATTTCATGGAATCACTCAAATAACTTGAAGAAGTTCAAAAAAGGCAGATAATCAAGTTCTTGAAACATTTGCTCCACCAGAAAATTGATAGGCTCCCTGCTCACAATACTACATTGCCTAAATTCAATTAGGCTGGTTAAAGACATTTCTCTTGCAATAAATGCTTCTCAGTTGTGGAAACATCTGTATCTAAAACAAGATTACATTCTATTGGTATTTATGGAGAGTCTTCATGTATTGTAAATGAAATTTGAGGCACCCAGAGTCCTATTTTTAAAAGATTTGACTTTGTATACAAAAGGAAATGTGCTGACTGAACATGACTTCCATCTGTCAGCTGCCTAATGGACTATGTGCAATGAATTGATAGTCCCAGTCCATTCCCAGGGGACAGATGTCCACATCTTAAAACTGCCAGTACAACTAGTACTGTAAGGGCAGATAGTGTAATTTACAGAACCATTCCAGAGAGAAGCTTTCAAACAACTCAATGAACCAATGAAGGAGAGAGTAGCTCTGGCAAAACTCCTCTCCACTTTCTTTGAGGTCATTCCTTGCATCTCCATCTCATTCATTGGAGCTCATATACATGTTGCACCTTTACTTATCTTGCTGCATATGTTAATTGAAAACTTGGCCACAAGACACTCCAGTTTATGGACATTAACATTTAGTTAAGAGAAAAGAAAGAAAAGGCAACTCTTCTACAATTAAATTGAAAGGACAAGATGTATTTAGAACTTAGTAGGGATGGGCGAATGCGGTTTGGAAGTTCGGACTGAACTCGAATAGTTCGGTCGACTGAACCAAACTTCCGAACCATACTCGATTTTCGAACCGAACCGCATTTCCGAACTCAGTTCTGTTCGCCCATTCCTAGAACTTAGGTGGAAACATGAAAAATAAATGCCGAAATGAAGCACAGAAGAGGGATAGTCCTTTCACAGACCAGTAACTGCTTAAAAAGTAGGAGTAAAGGTATTGAGACCAGACCTTGAACTCGTGTTCTCAAAGTTTTAACTTTTTAGTGCAGTGGCCAGTTCTTCAGTGCCACTGTCATGCCGTGACTTTGGCCCAGACTCCAGTTGCCCTCTTTCCCCAGTCTGCTGATTGGTCACCAGGCTGTTGGCCACTGCATACGAAGAGAAAACAAGGCAGAAAAACATGCCCCACTTTGTTCCTGTCCTGCCTGAGCACATTGACCAGAACAAACAAACAAACAAACCTGCACAATAATTGTACAAGGCATCACTTCTTATATTTATTTTATCCAAACATAGTTTGAAAGCATTAGATGCCTCAGTAGCTGTGGCATATCTAATAGTAGCTTTCAGAAACTACTCGTTGAATTATATTCACTTTCATTTCCATTAAAAATGAAATGTCAGTGATTTTTGTTTGCCTGGGCAGGCAGTGCAGAAAACGACAGCCTCTTTATATCAATAGATCACTGATACAAATTACTGCATATTGCTGGGTACAGACTTTCAGCACTTTGCATAATGACTTTAAAACTCAAGAGGAACTGAGATGTGGGTTGGGCAAAGCACTGTACAGTGTGCATATGTATGCACTGCAATACATGAAAATAAACTATAGAAATAAACTATAGAAAATGGCTGTAAAAAGGGAGATCAGAGCTCACTAAAGCAGGAAAATGTTGAACTACGACTGCCATGCCATCCTTAACTGAGGTATGCAGTGCAATAGACAGGCAATGCAGACCATTCATAGCACCCAGTATAGTACTGTGGGGAAATCTAGTGTCAGAACACAAAACCTCACATCTAACTGTCAAAAAATCCTCCATCATTAAAGTCAATGGGAGTTTTGCCATTGACTTTAATGGTGGAGGATTGTGCTCTGTGTTACTTTGAGAAGGAAAATTTGTGCCCATGCTTATTTCATTCAGACTTATAGACAAAGACATGTTCATGACATTGTAAGAGGACATCCCATCCTAGGCACAAGTCTTTGCAGGACCAGCCCCCATAAAATGCAGCTGCCAGCTGCCCATTTCACCAATGGATCCATCTACAGTGCCCACTCACCATAAAAGCCTCTCAGAACAATCCTAGACCTCCCCAGGCTACAATCAGTCTTCCTTTGATTAAACAAGTCCTTCCCTGAGCTCCCAGCTCCTAGGTTATGCATGCTTCTCCCTTGAATCCCAGCCTCTGAGCCTTCTGGCCTGGCTCTTCTGGCTAGCCTACTCCATTGACAGAACCTTGCTTCCCTCTGGAGATCCTTCATAGGTCTGGTGAAGGAGGAGGGGGGTGTCCCAGTACAATAGGGGTGTGCACCAGGCCCCCATGTCGTTTTCATTTTCATTATTCAAAAATGTTGTTTTCGTTATCATTATTAATGACAACGTCATTTTTGTTTTCGTTGTCATTATCATTTTGGTATCATTTTTATATCGTTTTCATTATTGGTATTGATATTGGTATAGGTATCATTTTTGTTATCGGTATCAATATTTGTTAGCATTATTGATAGCGTTATTGATATCAGTTCCATTTCAAACAAAGATTTTATTTTTGGTATCAGTATCATTATTGATTCCTGTGTATAATGAACATGTATCTAAATCTAAGGGAGACAGGGGAAGGGGAAAGGAAAAATATCTATTATCTAATCAATTTTCTATATAACTATTCTAATCTAATCTATATATCTATATATCTATAATATATCTATATCTAATCTATACTACCTATCTCTATATAATGTACGGGGGGGGGAGAAGGGCAAGGAAAGGGAGAAGGTAAAATGCAGGGTATGAGGAAGGAAAAGTATTGGTGGGAATATCTAATAAATAAATAAATAAATAATACAATGAGGGCTAGGGAGGATTTTTTTATGTGCATGCACCACAGTTCTGTAAACGCAATGTGACAAGAAGAGCTCTTACACAACGGAGAGAAAAAACCTGTCCCTCCCAGAAAAAAACTGTCCCTCATTCGGTCTGCCGGGTGTGCCTTCTTGGAGGTCCCCCGTGTTAAGCGGGGGGGCCACAATGGAGAGGACATTCTCGGTGGCCGGGTCGCGTCTTTGAAACTCCCTCCTGGAGGAAGCTCGCCTGGCCTCAAGCCTTTTAACATTCCAATGGGCTTGTAAAACCTGGCTGTTCACCCAGGCCTTTGGGGAGGGGAGGTTAGGGTTTTAGCTCTACCCTTATTTATTTATTTATTTATTTATTTGTTATCCTAACCCTGTTGTAAGTTCTTTATATTATTATGATTGTTTTATATTTATATTATTGTATTTTTTACTCTTTTAAAATGGTTAGCCACCCCGAGCTGTTTTTACAGGAGGGGTGGGGTATAAATTGATAAAAATAAAAAAATAAAAAAAATAAAGGGTTGCAGTGCCCTCCCCCAGAGCCCCTCTGATTGGTTGTCAGAGGCAGCAGATATTGAGCAATCACAGAGTCCCATGAGACTGCTGGGGCTTGCTTGTGATGCTCATTGCTTGTGCTGCTCATACATCCATCAGATACTGCAGAGCTGCTTGTTCCTCCCAACACAGGCACAGTTCAAGAGTTCAACCCTGTTAAGACTCTGAGATGTCTGCTTCCTCCTCCCCTCTCTACATTTTCCCTCCAAAACCCAACTGCCACAGCACTAATAATAACGACAATGGGTAATTTCAGACATGACGGGCCTTTCGGTCCGCCATGCTGAACCTTGGGCTGTGATCCATCTCGGATCCCGGTCCGTGATCAGACCAGTCATCCTTTATACGTGCCGGCCTGATTATGGAGGGGAATCAGGGAGAGGCAAGGCTGTGCGGCGCAACATGCGGCTGCTCTGCCCCACCCTCCCATGCTCCACCGGCCACCCACCCTCTGGGAGATGAGCGGGCGCAGCAGCCAATGAGGCTGCTGCGCCCGATCGCATACTGCGATCT
Source organism: Sphenodon punctatus (assembly GCA_003113815.1). Taxonomy (NCBI): domain Eukaryota; kingdom Metazoa; phylum Chordata; class Lepidosauria; order Sphenodontia; family Sphenodontidae; genus Sphenodon; species Sphenodon punctatus. The sequence goes on along the minus strand of QEPC01008444.1, from coordinate 2,715,929 downwards.
GGACCATGGTCAGGAACGGGGTGAGGTAATAGACATTATTTTCTCCTATTCCTGATCGTGGTCCAGCTAACCATGGTTCTGGAGGTGAGGCCGGTCTCACCTCCAGAACCATGTTTAGCTTTGAACCCCGCCAGGAATTCACTGTGGTGAACATCTGGTGGGGTTCAAACAGATGTTCACACAATCACAGCCACCATCCTGAATCCACTGTGGGTGATTTCAGATGTTACAGGTGCCCGATTCACCACAGTGGATTCCCAGTGGTGGTGAGCCGGCTAACCACCCCCCCATGGACAAGAAAGGCTCCAAACAGACGTGATGGGAGAGGGACCACGGCAGGGAATCGGACCGGCAGACCACGGACCGGGGCAGCGCAACAGACGTTACACCAATCCCGGGCCGTGGTCAAAACACCCAGACGGCACCAGGGCGGCCTGTCCCGGCTGCTGCTGCTGCTGCTGTCCCCCCACCGCCTCCATGTTCAGCATGACCACTGCCTCCTCCGCCTGCACCTCCACCACCTCCTCCTCCTCCCTTGCTCGCTCACCCTCCACTCTCCTCTTACTTCTGCCTCGCTCCATCCTGCCATGTCCCCCTGCTGCTGGGTGCCCCTTAAATCTCCATCCCCAGCCCGTGTTGTTGCTTGTTGCCTGGCAGCAACGCTGTGTGCTTTGTTCGTTCTGCTTGATTCCGGCTGGTGGTTGCCATTCAGACGTTACTTTTTTTTGGTTCCTGATGGGAATCACTTTGACCATGCTTTTGGAGATGGTCCAGGCCGGACCTCCGGAAGGGTGGTTAATTTTGACCCCTGCTGGGGATTGACTGTGGTGAACATCTGGTGCCCGCGAAACAGACGTTCAGGGTGCTTTGGCCCCGCCGCGGGATTGACTGTAGTTCACTGTGGTTGACTGTGATCTCGTAACGTCTGAAAATACCCTCCGACTGATCCTGTCATGTCTGAAATTACCAAATGATAACAACATTATCATTTTTGTTTCTTGTTATCATTTTTGTTATCATTTTTGGTATCATTTTTTATATCGATATCGGTATTGATATCAGTATCGTTGTCATTTTGGGTATTCTCGGTTGTCATTTTCATTATCGTTGTCGCTATTTTTGGTTGTCATTTTCATTATTGCAATAACGAAAACGAAAATTACAACTTTTGTTGTTATTGTAATAACAAAAATGACATGCACACCCCTAACAATAGTAACCAGGCCACAAGCCCACAAAAGCTACAAGCTAGCATCTGTGTGAATAAAGCATAGGTTTCTCCCAAAACTGGCTTGGAAATGGTGATGGATGGTAAGACAGCCCCACTACAAGGTGTACCAGAGCCTGAAATTCCGCTCAATATACTGGTCCGTCCTCAGATCATATTTTTAATTTATATCGAGCTCTAACTTTATGTATCCATTAACATCCCTCTCTGGCAAACACAGAAGAGGGAAAAATTTGCACATTTGTCTGCACATTTTCTACAAGCATTATAAATTCTGTTAGCTTCTCTCTCTCTCGACCCCCGCTCCCCGCCCCCCAACAAGGCAATCTTACCTTGGGCTAAGTCCATGCACCCACACTCCCCTCACTTCTTGTATGTACAATTACCTCCCATTCATACTTAAACAGATGCTTCCTTGAGCCTTGTCAGTCCTTCAAGTTGGATAACTGAAACTAGAGTCCTAGAGTCTGAGAGTTGGAAGGGACCTCAAGTGTCATCTAGTCCAGCCTCCCGTACCACCACAGAACCTGCCACACCCCATCTATCTGCACAGAAAAATCCATCCAATAAGAAACAGAGACTATTTTTTTTTTAAAAAAACAGCCACAAGTAAAGGCCAGGACCAACCCGAGTACACCAATGCCTGAAATAGCTGGAAGCAATTTTAGACAAAGAAAGATCCCAATGTCTCAAACAGGTGAACAACACCCATGTTGCAGGGGAAGACAAAAACCCTCAGAGTCAACTGTTAATGTGCCCAAAAGAAAAATTCCTTCCTGACCCCAAATATGGCAATCAGTTAGACCCTGAGCCATGAGTACAGGCCCCACCAGCCAAGAACCTGATATATAATTATAGTACGAGGCTTCAGAATCCCCCATCAGTCCCACTCCCAGATGCAGACAATTTTGGATGTTTTTAAGCGAGCAAGGTGATGGGTGTGTGTGTCTGTCCTCTGCCACAGAGGACTCACGCAGGCTGAGTACGTGGGGGGCAATTTTAACAGGTGGCTTCTAGCGTGGCTACTGTGGCCACAGACACAGATGCCATGCACTCCCTCTGCAACAGAGGGGGATGGGGAAGCACATCTGGCTGGCCTTTGCAAGTGACATGTCCCAGAAGTGAGCTTTGCAGTGCCCCTAGCCAGTCCCAGCCAGTGTTCCGCTTTCAGAGAGATGATTGGATCCATGGCTCCCGGGTGACCATTCAGGCTACTAGTCATACACAGTGCTGTAGTTCTAGTCATGGGATAGGAGACAGGAATGATTAAAAAGTCATGGGTTAGGAGGCAGAGTCTTATTGGAATGGTAACTGGTTAAAGCATAGGAAGCAAAGAGTAGGACTAAATGGTCAGTTTTCACAATGGAGAGAAGTAAATAGTGAAGAGCCCCACGGATCTGTACTGGGACTGGTATTGTTTAATGTATTCATTAAAAATCTGGAAAAGGGAGTAAGAAGTGTGGTGATCAAATTTGCAGACGACACCAAGTTATTCAAGGAAATTCAAACAAAAGTGGACTGTGAAGAAATGCAGGGGGATCTTGTGAGACTTGGTGACTGGGCATCTAAATAGTAGATGAAATTTAATGTGGACAAGTGCAAAGGGACACACGCAGGGAAAAACAATCCAAACTTTATGTACACAATGCTAGGTACTAAATGAGGAATTACCACTCAGGAAAAGGAGTCATTGTGGACAATACATTGAAATCCTCAGCTCAGTGTGCAGCAGCAGTCAAAAAAGCAAACAGAATGCTAGGAATTATTCATAAAGGGATAGAGAATAAAACTGAAAATACCATAATGCTTCTATATAAATCTATGGTGCGACCGCACCTTGAGTACTGTGTGCAGTTCTGGTCGCTCGATCTCAAAAAAGATATAGTAGAACTAGAAAAGACACAGAGAAGGGCAACAAAAATTATAAGGAGTGTGGAAAAGCTCCCCTATGAAGAGACGCTGGATAGATTGGCTCTTCTGAGAGGCTCGTCAGCTTGGAGACGAGATGACTGAAAGCGGGATAGGAGTTAAGTTTATAAAAGCATAGGTGGTGTGGAGCAAGTTAATAGGGAACCAGTTAATAGGGAATGGTTATCTACCCTCTCAAATAATACTAGAGATTATACTCAAATAATAATAATACTCCATGAATCTAACAGGTAACAGCTTTAAAACAAAGAAAAGGAAGTATTTTTTCCACTCGATGCACAATTGAGTTGTGGAATTTGTTGCCAGACGATGTGGTCAAGGTCACTAGTATAGCTGGGTTTAAGAAAGGGTTGGACAAGTTTCTGGAGGAAGGTCCTTTAGCACTTATTAGCCAGGTAGGTTTAGGGAATGCAACCTCTTACTGTTGGGAGCTGGGAGTGAACAACAGGGAATGGATCACTCCACTGTGATCTGTTGGGTAATTCTTGCCAGCAACCAAGATTGGCCACTGTCGGAGACAGGTGCTGGGTTGAATGGACCATTGGTTTGACTCAGTATAGCACTACTTATTAGAGGTGGGACCCCGGGCCCATTACCGGCTACCGGATTTACCGGTTACCGGTTCTCTAAAAACCGGATTCCCGGATTAAATCCGGTATACCGGTACCGGATTTATTTCATTGAGTTCAATGGGGCGCTGTGTCCCCATTGAAATCAATGAAATAAATTAATTCCCTCCCCCTCCC
>QEPC01008444.1:2689333-2700440 GCA_003113815.1 Sphenodon punctatus | reverse complement strand
CGCGGTCGGTGCATTCACACCAACCCGGAAGTGCACGGTGCTTTAAATCGCACGATGTCGCCGCCACGGCTGTGCGATTTAAACGCACATCTGAATTAGCCCTTAGGAAGGGAGAGGAATAAACTTATTTGGAGGAAGGGACCGGGAGAGCTTGTGAGGACAGGTACAAGAAGGGAAGCATAGTTCCCTGGTATATCTTTTGTGAACAATGTATAGAGAAGAGTTAGAGTAACAGAAAAAAATTAGATGCCAGTGTGGAGGATCATCATTTTTTAAGACAAAGAACATGTGTTTTAAAAGAAATGTACCCGGGAAGATTTCATTTCTCTTCACTAAACTAAAATATTACTTGGACAAAACAATGAAAGCAATAGGTCCTGATCCACCTATTCTATCACAACAGTTTCATCACCTTTAGCTTTTGTTGTCATGTTTGCTCACTGAATTCTGACTCAGTTCTTCAGGTGATATGAAAGACAAACATTTCTTTATCACCAAAATATTCTGCCTAATTAATCTCTCTCTTTCTCTCTTTGTGTGTGTTTTTAACCAGCTAATGTTACATGGAGATGACAAGGGCAATTATCATTAAAACTGAGAAGAACAAAGCTATGGTAATGAGGAGAGCTTCAATTCATTCACAAAGGCTCTGTCAGTGATGAAAGGAGTAAACTGAACCTACCTTTCCTTTACAGATAACAAAGCAATTACAACTTGTAAAGTAATACAGAGAAAATAATAATTTAGTGGAAAACTGAGAAAACAGCAGACTCTGGAAAACACAAAGGAAAACAACTTGTAGAAAAGATAATTCACTGTATCAAAACTTATTATGAATAGATGACATGTTGAAAAAGTGTCAGGATGCACAGCAAGAAAAAAAGTCATTCCTTACAAATAAACTGTTAATTGCAAGGAAACAGAAACCGTCCAGTGCTGCAAGGGTATAACAGTGTAGAATGTCCATTCTCTGAAGTGCATCTAGGTATAGCTACAATGCCATTCCTGCATTCTTGTTGTGAGAAAAAGGTGTATGGCTGACTACACTGCAGTCTGGCTATTATTGGAGTAGCCCAGAGTAGAACAGCCTGGGATTGCTTTGACTTTCAAAACAGGCTGAGCCAAGAAGAGCAGGAAGTGTGGAAGTCAATTACTACAATATTTATTTCATCCACCAATCTATCCTTGTACACCAAATGCAAGAATAGAGAAATTGATAATTCCACAGTGCAGCAGCCTCCCACTTTTATAGCACCTATAGTGCCTTTAAGCCACTACAACAGTGGCCAATTGTATTGAATATTCAACTATCCCAGGATCTCTTAAACCAAAAGCAACTAATATGCCAGTTGTCCTGGACATTCCCATGGTTTCAAATCATTTGCTAAAAACAAGAGAAAGGTGGGTATCATTGGATGAAAATGCAGATAAATTTGGAGGGAAAGTCATGCCAATTAATTTGTACGTTTCTTTTATGTGTTTTTTTGCAACACCTTCTTAAAGCACACAAGTAGATGAAATCCCACCTTTCTACAATATTTACTTAGATCGGTTTTGGTAAAAGTTGGAGGAGAAGTAGTTTCCTCTGAAAAACCATGAAACAGGAAACCAGGGGCTCATGAGTTTTAGTCCAATCTTGGGATAATTTCAGCCATGACAGACCTTTCAGTCCACCACACGGAACCCTGGACCGGGATCCGTCTCGGATCCCGGTCCGTGATCAAACTGGCCATCCTTTAGACATGCCAGCCTGATCGCAGAGGGGAATCGGGGAGGGGACGGGGCTACATGGCGCGGCATGCAGCCGCTCAGCCCCGCCCCCCCGTGCTTCCATGGCTGCCCACCCTCGGGGAGACGAGCGGGTGCAGCAACCAATCAGGCCACTGCGCCCGATCCCGTCCCGTGGTTGGGACCTGATTCCGTGATGGGGCTGGGTAACAGTCGTTACCCGCAGCCATTCCCAGTCCCATCCCAGATTGTGGCCAACCTAACCACAGTTCTGGAGGTGAGGCCAGTCTCACTGCCAGAACCGTGGTTAGCTTTGAACCCTGCCAGGAAATTACCGTGGTGAACATCTGGCAGGGCTCAAAACAGATGTGCATGGGATCACAGCCACCAGCCTGAATCCACTGTGATTCAGGGTGGTTGACTGTGATCTCGTAACGTCTGAAATTACCCTTGGTCGCTGACTTTCTTTAAAAACATACATGCTGTAGTAGCTACTTTACATAGATACAAAGCTCCAGCCCAGAGAGCCAGCCAGCACATCCAAGTTCAAGGGCTGCAGAAGCCACAGATCCTGGCACTGTTTGAGATAGGTTGCAGAGATAGATATACCACTGGTCTGATGCAGTATGGTAGTTCTTATGCTTATGTTCCTTAAAACATATGAGAGGGGTTAGCTTGTCCCAATTCTAGGTCCACAGCAATTCCAATCCTCAACAACCCCCCACTTTAAAAATAGCCTTTATCTTGACCACCTGAGGAGCAGACTGGTGAGAAGCAGCAGGACTCAGGATGCCTTGGGGAGATAACTAGTTCAGTATTCATTCAGCTTTTGATAACTACCTAGTTATCATGGTCTTTGTCATCAAGTCATGAGATGTGATCTGAGTTTAGGTTCAGGAACATGTGAGGTCAAGCCAGAAGATCAGAAGTCAAGGGACTGAAGTGATTGGTGAGATGTAATCAGTATTCAGGGCCCACAGACAGGTTAGACGGTGTGGGTGGGGTAGGCAAGGTGAGGATTGGAGGCAAAGTGAGGTTCCAAAAGGTAGCAACTAGATAACTGTCTAGTTACCTCAACAAAGGCCTGTAGCTGATCTTGGACCAATCAGAATACAGGCCTCATTTATCAGGGAGCTTGCTGGTCAGCAAAAGCTGAATGAGTGGTAGATCATCTGGGCCACCAGTAGAGCAGTAACAGAGGGGCATGCTCAGGGTTTGGGAGCATTGCAGGTGCTGGCTCAGGACCTACTTGGGCTTCAGTTCCTGATACCACCACGTATAGGGCTGATCTGAACTGATGGCATAGCTACCATGGAGTGAGGGGGCTCAGTTGAGCCCCGGCCCCACACCCTGAGGGGGCCCTTTGCTAGCAGCCTGAGCACTGCTAGGAAATGTTCAGACTGGGCAGAGGAGGAAGTGGAACCAGCACTTTTCCCCCACCAACTTTGGACACTTGCAAAGGACTCCACCAAGAAAAAGTTGCTAACAGTGGGTGGGTGCTGCCCCCATCCCAGCCACTTTTGTGGTAAGATTGCTGCTGCTCTGGAGGGCCTGCTGGGAGCTTTCATGGGGAAGCCTTGGAGGTCCTTCCTTCCCATGAGTCTGAGGGAACCCTTTGCTCATGACTGGGACATCATGAGCCCAGACCCACCAAAGCCTTGCAACGCCACTGCTGATGACATTAGTCTTTGCAACTTGAACTAAAAATAATAACTGGCTTCTGACAGATTGTAGACTGGGAAGAGAGGGGACTACAGGTTATGTTACTTTTGTATGTGCAAAGTGTTCTTGAGGTCAGTCAGAAACAAAAGGAAGGAAACTAGAACTCAAGATATGTTGGCTCTCAACCCTGTGTTCAATGCATCAGGCATTCAGGAATCTCCCCAGTAACCACAGTCAGACAGCCCTAGAAACATTCATAAGACATACTCTGCGTGAAACTGGCACTTGGATTTTTCAAAAATATCCAGGTGAAAAGAATATCTCATTTAAGGGTTTATTCCCCCCATTTCCTCCCCTGCTCCTCCTTCAAAAAGTTGTTCTAATTCCACCAACATTTTAAAAACCTAAAGTGGTTTCTTTACTTTTAAAATAATTTTTACTTTAAAAACACAAACCCAATACAAATTTTCCCCAGCTCGATTTATAAACAGTTTCTCTCTTTAGGGTACATCAGAGATGGTCTTTATAGTTCCGTAGTTCAGACCATCAGAGTAGTTAATATGTTTTAGCCGAAGGACAGAAGAACATTAAGGCTGCCTTACAAATGTCTGATAAAGGAAATTAATGTTTGCCTATAAAGCCGTCTCTTGGAAAAAGCACTTTTTCATGGTGTTTTTTTTTCAAAAAGTCAAGTGAATACTGCATATGTTACATATTTTATTACATAGGGAAAGTACACACTTCACTATATTTATGTTCACTGCTGCACAGGTTACTAGGAAAAACCATCCATTAACAATCCTTAACTACAAAATTGAGGTCTATAAATAGGGCTTAAAACAAAACAATAATATAAATAAATATATCATTAATAAACTCTTGACCTATTAATGTGGAAGAGTCCTGGGAAAAGAGAAGGAACAAGAATAATTTGTCATGCTGAATTGGCTTATAACTAAGGGAAGGTGGTGTTTTCCTGTAATTGTAAAGCTGCCTCCATGATGGAACTAGTTCCTGTTTCCATATGCTTCATCTTCCAGCGTGCTCACTGCAATGAAGAATAATTGGTTTCTGCTATATAATTTAAGAACCAGCAAGCTATTGCTTAATGCTGCTTCCAGCCATGGTATAAAAGAAAGCTCTCCAGAATAGGCTGGGCTGTCTCCTTTAGGAACAGAAGGTTCCTGGATTGTAGTGCTTGGAAAACGGGAATTAGAAACAGATCCTGTTTTGTAATAAAGATCAATCTGATACTTTTAAGTAAAAGAAATCCAATCATTTATGGAAGCAGACATCAATATTTCCATAGGTTAAGGCAGCTACACATTTTGGCACAAAGCTATGATCCAGATCAGAACTTTCTCAAAATCCTGGGGTGTGAGTAAGGCTTAACTCTGTCCCATTATGGAGAATGAGGAGCTGTGAAGTTTGGCTGCAGATTCAACTTTCCTAAAGTATGGCGTGTTTGGATCCAAGGTTCCCATGTCTTATTTTTGAAATGTTTTAGTAGAGCAATAGGAATACATTTGGTACAATATATGTATGGTTCTTGTGTTCAAGTTTATTTGTTTACGGCCAAAGGCCATTACAATACATTAAAACTAAAAGACATAAGCCAACCAAGATTCATGAGGACGATAAAATAGTTCAGATCATTTGCTAAAGGAATACATAAATGAACTTGTGAGTAGGGAATAGGCAAACTAATCATACAAAATAAAATAATATAATCATACAGAGAAAATAATATAATCATACAAGATAAAATAATATTGGTGCCTTCCCTAGGGCGAGATCAAAGTCATTACAAGGCTGAGCCAGCCCATCCCTTTTACAGATTCATCATTGGATGCGCCGTCGTCAACTTGATCCCGCTCATGAATACACTAATTAACTAAACAAAAAAGGTTTGAAAATGAACCAAAGCGATTAAACATCCAGGCGATTAAGGCATAAGGACTACCTTGGGACTGAAGCCTAAGCCTGGGGTGAGGGATCGTCCGGAGGGCTTCTAAACTCTAAAAAATTCTTTCTGCAATGAGATGCACGGAGTAGGAAGGATGCCACACTCCTGATACTCTGAGAGTCTAGACCATTCAGAAGGCTATCCAGGAGTCTAGAATCGTCCCTTCTTGGTAACCTTCCCAGCAACTCCTTCAAATACCTTTCCCTAGGGGCATTGTACAAATGGCAATGTAACATGGAATGGGCCACAGTCTCCACCTCGATATTATCGAAAGGACACAGTCTCTCTGTAAAAGGGACTTCCTGAATGCGGCCCTCCAAAACCCTTGAGGGTAGGGCATTGACCCGGGCACGAAAAAATAGGTGTTTTGCTTTAGCTGATATTGGGATGGTGACGTATCCCACCATATGCCCTGGTTTGGGTACCCAATCTGTGTATGGCCTAAGATGGGATGAGTCATTCAACTTTCCAATCTCCAGCTGCCACGCAATATCAGAGGCTCTAGATAGCACCTCCTTCCGTACAGCCCCAGGGAGTTTATGGGAGAGATAATCTCTGGACAATCCCATCTCCCTGAGTTGGGCCTCTACTTTGGAGGTCCATGGTCTGCAAAAAGGGTCCTTACCCGCCTCCGCCAATAAGCCCGGAGAATGGTAAAAAAAGATGGCACACCAGAGCTTTAGGGCGTGCTCCAGGGCAACCTGGAACCAGCTCTTTTGGCCAAGTTCCAGTCTTGCCGCAACACAGGGGGTACCCTTCGGGTTACCCAGGAGTCCCATTAGAAACCTGTTCTGAATTAGGTTTATATTTTGCGAGGAAAAGGGGGCCCAGAGCTCTGCCCCATACAGCATTTGAGCTCTCACCTTGCTGTTATGGGCCTGGATTGCTGACCCTATCGTGCTTCTTCCTTGTCGGGTGAAGAAGCCGAATATGGAACTGGAGGATTGCTTTGCGATTACAGTTGCTCCTGAAATATTCTCCCTCCATGTACCACTCTTGTGGAACAATAATCCTAGGTACCGAAAAAAAGCAACCTGCTGGAGGGCATGGCCTTCAATGTTCCACTGATAGAGTTTCTTTTGACTGGTAAAAACCATAACCTTGGACTTGCTGTAGTTAAGAGTCAGTTTGTTGTCTCTACAAAAAGCCATGAAAGCATTCAATTGCCTGATCAAACCCATACGCGTTTGAGACATCAGTGCTACATCATCGGCGTAGCAGAGGCATCCAATTGCCCTAGAGGCCAATCTCGGGGGACAATATTTTGGATCGGCCATGGTCAAAATTATTTAATTCATATAAAAGTTGAAAAGGGCAGGAGCAAGTACACAACCCTGTCTGATGCCGAGTGTAGTGTTTACTGGAGAGGTAACATGGCCCTGAGGATCCACGCTAACCACCGGTGAGGAGTTTTTGTAAAGCGTATGGATAAGGCCAAGCAATCTTCTGTTGATAGAGGATCCCTGGAGCTTCTCCCAGAGAATCCCCCTATCAACAGAATTGTATGCGGCTTTAAGATCTAGAAACGCCACATAGAATTTACCATTCCGGGTTCAATACTTGCTGGCAAGGTGAAATAAGACAAAGCACTGCTCAGTGGTCGATCGACCTTTCTGAAAACCGGCCTGTTCGAGGGCTATAACTTCCTCTTGCAGCATCCAGTCTGTAAGCCTTACCAGCAGGAGCTTTGCATAAATTTTCCCTATCATGCATAACAAACTAATGGGTCTATAGTTCACTGGGTTACTTCTAACTCCCTTTTTGTATATCAGTATGACCACCGCTTTCCCCCACTGAGCTGGAATCATACCTGAATTATTAATTGCCGTAAACAAAGCGGCCAAAAGTGGAATCTACCATTCTTTGTGGGTTTTGATAAACTCTATGCGGATAAGGTCAGGGCCTGGAGCTTTACGATTTCGGAAGGACTCAACCAGAGCATCTACCTCATCACACGTAACTGATGGCCAGGGCTGGGTATCTTTCAAATCAAAAGTAGGAGCCTGCAAGCCCACCTTGCAGTCTGCAGCAAATAGCTCATGAAAATGGCTGACCCAAATATGGGGGTCAACCAAGGGGGCTGCGAAACGCAGCTCCCTTATATTTACACCATTCACAAGCTGCCAGAATCTTCTGGTGTCCTGCTGATCTACAGCCTATAGCAGATTTCCCCATTGCTTCTCTGAATGTACTTGTTTCCTTGATTTTAATAACCTTTTGTGTTCCGCCCTTAGGGCCAGAAAATCAGGATGGAGCCTGGGAAAATGACCTGCTCTGTGCTCTCTGTACATATTCTTCATTCTAGTTTTCATCCGGCAACATTCTTGGTTGAACCAAGGTTTCCCTTTGTGGGAATGGTTAGCTGCCTTATTCAGGGGCCTTATTCAGTGATTGGTTATAATTACTCAAAGCTGAGCTAAGTTGGCCGTATAAAGATACAGCCTCGATGCTTTCCATGAATGAGAGAATCTTATCTCGGAGCTCACTACAGGGAGGCTGGAGTGTCCATTCCACAAGGGTGCTAGAGAGGGCCCCGTCCCACCTTGGTGACTTATAAACAGCCAACTGGGATACTTCAGAACCCATAGGGGAATCACTTATTTGATTAGAGCCATTAGGAAACAGATTAAGTGTCAGGGGAAGATGGTCACCTACCAGAGGAGTCCCAATGAGAAAGTCTGTTATATGAGGGAGGACTGATGCAGATAGCAATACGTAATCCACCATACTGGAACCCCACATCCCAATGTAAGTAAATTCCCCAGCAGGATCACCAAAACCAGAGCCATTTAAGATATGGAGATTATGGCTAATAGCCAAGTTTATCAATCTGATCCCTGATGCATTGGTATGAGTATCCTTAGAACTTCTAGGTTTGGGCAGAGCAGCTGACATCTCCGGGGGTATGTCACAGTGGGGATCCAGAGCATAATCCTCTGGCCCCAGTCGGGCATTAAAATCTCCTGTAATTATAAATAGCCCCTCTGGATGTTTACTTCGGAGGTCCTCCACAAGCTTATCCAGAGTTCTCCACATTCCCTCTCTATATGAACCAGCATTACAGGGGGGGATGTAAACAGTGAGTATGATCAGAGTAAATGGCCCAAACTTAGCTGAAAATCCCAGTGCCACTTGGGGAGCAATAATAGGGGTAAACCCCATAAAGTTTAAATTCTGTGCCACGAAACACCCCAAGCCCCCGCATGCCTGGCCTTTCATGGAATAGTTGATGGCTGGCAAATAAAGGGAAGCATATCCTTCTAACTCCAGGCTGTCCTTGGCCCACGTCTCCTGGACCAATATCACCTGAAACTTTTGGATATAGGAGGAGAAATCAATTTCCTCCCTGTGCCTAGCCCAGCCTGCAATATTCCACGAACATATGGCCAAGGAGCCAGGAGCAAGGTGTAGTCATGTGGTGTAGGGGGAATTGATGTTATCGTCCCCTGTCCCCCCCTCCCCCCAGGCCCGGCCTGCTCGTCAGATTGGGGAGGGGAGATGGAGGTCAGCTGGGACATCCCGGTAGGGCTCTGGATGAGAGCTGTAGACAGGGAATTTGACTCTGTAGGCCCCCTGATCTGGTTGCCTCTTTCCAGGGAATCAAGTGGGGGCACCTCAAATGGCCCACCTGGTTCCTTGATGATGGTTTCAGAGGGAGGAGTGGAAGTATGATCAATTCCCTTCGAGGCCAGAAGCTGCAACCTAACCTCAATAGGAGTAACTGCTGGGCATGAAAAGGACCTTTTAGGCAAATGGGTGCTGTTAGGATGGACTAAGGGCCTAAATCCTTCTGGGGAAGTGGTCTTCCTGAATTTTGGGCTATATTATGGAGCAAGGGGAGGACGTCCAGATTTGTATAGACCCTACTAAGATGGACTCCGCAGGAGGCAAAACGACCCAGATAATGTGTTTGATTAGGGTGGAATTAGGGATGTGCATTCATTTTAGTTATTATTAATAATCAGTTAATAACTAAAACAAAAAAGCCGTTTTAGTTATTACAATAACTAAAATGAATGGGTTAGTAACTAAAAACAAATAAATTTTTAGTATTAGTTATTGACTCTACTCTGACATGCCATGACTCCCGCCTGTCTGTGCTTTGCTGTAAACAAGAGTTCAGAAGGGAGGAGGAACCATGAATGAAGATTTCTGTACCAATCATGAACTCAGGTCAGGATGGCTTTGGAGGGAGGGCATGGTGAGTGTTCTTTGACTTCTTAACCAAGCTGAGGAACTTTGCCAGTGCTAGTTCAGACACAGACAGAACACTTGCTGGGTTTTTTCTCTGTTACTGTGTGGTTGCTCTAACTCAGCCTCACTTAGACAAACTGACAGTTATAAAAACAGATTTATTTCTCTGTCTCTCTGTGTCTCATCCCTTCCTTCTCATTATTCCCAATATTCCCACTGTTCATTGTCTTTGTCTGTAATTCTTGTCTGTCAGTCTAATATTGTCATTGTTCTGTACTGTTTTTTGAAGTGTGTCAGCACTGTCTTGTGCAGTGCACTGCAGAACCCTTTAATCAATCTTTCCAAAATTTGGGATACATGATCCTCTTGGTAAGGGGTAAAATCATTCCAAATTTCATGAAAATTGGTTGAAAAATGAAGATGTTGCAGCTGGAAATATATTTTCCATTGAAACCAATGGGATGGGAATAACTGAACTAATAACTAATACTAACAAAATAAAGCTAATGGGATTTTAATAACTAAAAGTAAAATGAAAACTAATACTATTTATTTTTCTGCACACTCCTGGGTGGAATTTAAAAAATACAGGATGGGTTCAAGGTTCGATAGATAAAATCATTTGGCAAGAAAATCCTCCCTTTGAAAAGTCTGATCCTGCACTCTTTACTCAAAATACCTATTGGCTATCAATGCCATAAGGTGTATTCGGCTGGGCTTGAAGTGAAGGAAATTTTCACTTTCTTTGCCTGGAGATTTGCATATACACAAAAGGTAACATTTTGAAGTATGTCAGCTAATAGCAATACTTAATTATGATTGCGTAATAGGGCTGGACTATCCATTGGGACAGGGCAATTACCTTGTCCAGTGCAGTGATCTTTTTGGGGCAGCAGTGAAAGATCTAGAGATGCCTGTACCCCTCAAGGCTGCCCCAACGGACCTGCCAGGGACTATGCCCAAAGTTTGGCAGGGAGGAGATGTCTCTTTTTGGGTAAAAAAAAGCTGAATCCTGGCAAGACTGAGGTGATCCTGGTGTGGAGGATAGTGTGGTTGGCATCCCACATCACTGATGGGGTTCACCCTCCACTGGTTTTCCAAGTTCGTAGTCGGAGAGTGCTCCTCAACTCCCAGCCCTGCCTGGATGTCCAGGTGGGGCTGTGGCGAGCAGCGCATTTTGCCACTTAGATCTGGTGCGGCGGCTTTAGCCATATGTCTCAAAATCTGACCTGGCCACTATCATCCATGCTTTCATCATCTCTAGCAGTGGCGGTGGGCCACCTAGGAAATGAGGGGCAATGCCCCTCCCAGGACTCCCCTGGCCGGCCAGCCCCGAGTCCAAAAGAAAAAAAAGGCAGCCGCGTGCGCTGCGGTGAATGTTTGGAGCCACCTCAAAGAACCTGGTTTAGAGCAGCAACCTTCAGAACCATGGGCCTGTCCCTAATCATCTGTGGCCGCACACATCAGGAGGGACATACACTGGATTTGGTTTTCTGCACCGGCCTTGAGGCGGGGGGTCAGTTAGTAGAAGTTAAGGGGGTAGAGCCTTTGTCATGG
>QEPC01008444.1:2639866-2674619 GCA_003113815.1 Sphenodon punctatus | reverse complement strand
GGTGGCCACCGACGTTAGATCTTTTTCGGTGGCTGCCCCTGTGCTGTGGAATTTGCTCCCGGAGGAGGCTCGGTTGGCTCCCACTCTCCTGCTGTTTCAGCGTGTATGTAAGACCTGGCTGTTCCGTCAGACTTTTGGCAAGGGATAAGGGTGGGGTGTGGGGGGGGAGGGGTTTCCCCACATATTTTATTTTTAAACTGTTTTAAAATTTTTGTATTGTTTTTAGTGAATGTTGTTCGCCGCCCCGGCTGGTTTGATGGCAGGAGGGGCGGGATATCAATTTTAAATAAATTAAATAAATAAATGACAGGATCTGAATCCTAGTCTTCAAGGTCCACAACTAACACCTTATCCACTAGTTTACGAAACCTACAAGAAAAAATTAAACAAATATTTCATAAGAAGTATAAAAAAAAAACCTTCTCCTTATCTGGGGGTCTTTAGGAAATAATCTCTCTAAAATACACCTTAGCTTCCTTACAGCTTGGAAGTGAAAACCACAGCCTCTTGACACAGACCCTGAGTGCAGTCACACAAGATGTTAATGTGGTTTGAGCAGCCTTACCAGGCAATACAGTGAATTGTCTGCCCAGTGGCCACCAGATGTTCACCCCATAGCGCCTGGAAGGGCAGGCAACTGGCTGCTACACCTGCATCATCTGAGAAAGACAGGACGCAGTGCGTTGCAGCCTCTCCCAAAGTGGGATAAGGCTGCTCTCACAAAGTAGTGCATGGATACCTGTGTTCCGAGTCCCCATCTGCCCTACTGTACAGCAACATCTGCCAGGAGGCTTTGAGCGGTGGGCGCTGCGTACATTCCTGCAAGACATCATGGATGGGATAGTGGGCAGGCCAGAGGAGTTTGGATGGGGCAGGAATGGGCTGTCGTCCATGTGGTCGGCACTTTGGCCCGCCCTGAGGCATGGCAGGACCTCTGACAGAAGCCTGCCTACCTGGTTTCCCCAAGGGGGGGGTTGGAACATGTACCCTGCTCTCTGCGCTGACCCTGAAGTGTGGTGGCAGTGATTGCCTGCCGTGGGGTATGCGGGGGATGCCCCATCCCACAACTCATGTGGCTGCATGCCTGTCTACTCAGCAAAGGACCCTTTTGACTCTTTTCTATGACAACACTTAACATACTTTTTGAAGTATGCTCTGCTTACTTTGTTTCTCCCTGAGAGCTTTGTCTGAGATGAGGCATTATCTTTTATCATCTTCACTGTTGCCATGTGTTCCACTGCAATGTTAGTGAACTAACAGTGTGCATGACCTGTTGTTGCCAGCAACATCCTTGTTATTCTGACAAAGCAGCTGCTCTGTCTCATTGGGGTCTTAAATTGTTCCAGATTTAGGCTTTCAGAAGTACTCTTAAGATGTTCCTAACTCCAGGCACTGAAACACTTTAATTAAAGGGCCAAATGCTGCCTGCTACTTTTCACTTCCCAGGGAGCACAGGTTTCCTACACAGATGCCAAAGTTGCATACATCTGTTGTCTACATCCCACTCAGACATTAACAAGTGACTACATATAACAGAACAAAATGTATTTTTCAACAGTCTTTCTTCTTCCATGGCATCCCTCACTTCAAAGGATCATAAAAATAAACCACTCTAAAATAAATGGTGCAGAGAGTGCTAAGCTTCTAGGGAGAGTTGAAAGCAGTTAAAAGGAGAAAGGGAAAAAAGTGGTGCATGAATGGCACATTGGGAGTGCTGAGGATTGTATTCCATGTCGTGATTTGAAGGGGGGAAGTTTGTGTGTGGCGGGGAAACAATAGAGAGGGGAAAGAAACTGAATATGGAACAAAAGAAAAAAAGAAGTGAAGAGGAAGAGTAGATAGGAGGAACAAAAATGATGGGGAAAAGGAAGTGAAGAGAAAGAGTAGATAGGAGGAACAAAAGTGAATGGAATTCAACTGCAAAACAATGTAGAGTCCACATGGAACAATATTTTTAAAGGAAAGTAGATAGGTAGGGGGTGTGGTTATGGTACAGTGGCACTGAGGGCAATGTCACCTCAAACACGGGGTTAAAAACAGGAAGGCAAAAACAACAAAATTATAAAAGCTACGGTAAATCCAGAGTACTCCACTTAATAGAAACTCAAAGAGTGGAACCAGCCAACATCCTTTAAAAATATAAAAAGAGCATCCAAGTCAACCTCATCTCCAAGAAATGCAGGCAAACAAGTGGGCTCAACAGGATTAGGTCACAGTCAGTTATACAAAAACACAAGTCGAGAGCATTAAAACACAAGCAATTGAGTAAAATGTGTTTGATAGTTAAAATTACAAGAAAGGTGGGATAATCAGGGTTTTATAATTTATTTTTGTTAACTTGTTACAAAATCTTAGCATAAAGCTCTGTGTATTACATACCATGTAGTCTGCCATCTCCATTAAGTACAACAGTAAATTGAGAATACAAATATTAGTAGCAGGTCTCTGTGTTTGTTTCCTGTCAACTATTTTCTACCATTTGCTCTTGTAATTGTACGAAGTACAAAGTTATAGAGTATTTTTAAATGGTGGGGAGGTGAGCCAACACTCACTGAGAACAGATGTATTTTGCATCCTGTACTTCTTCCTGGGTAGCAGGGATGTGTAATATTGCCAACATTTGCAAGGTTTTGAAAGTCACCAACTCTGCTCAAAAAACATCTGCAGAACCCAGCTGCACGTAGACAATGTCCGAGAGTAAGAAGAAAACAAGTCAATAAATTCTGTATTTTACAAACCAAGATGACAGGCAAGCACAAAGGCTGCTGAATAGCCATTTTTGCTAGGAGATAAATGTGAAATGTCTGCTCCAGAGAATGCAAAAGAATAGGGTACAATGAATACAGAAGAGTTTTGTTAAAATGACTGGTAAATGTGCATGTTGTTAAAGCAGCACACAGTGGAAAATATGATAAAGCAGTCGTAAGAGCGACCAGCTTATGGCTTGATCCAAAGTCTGTTGAGGTCAGTGGTTTCAATGGTCCACACACAGCCATTTTGAGGAGGGGGGGGATGTCAGATAACATTCTCCTTATCTCCACTGTTGCATGGATAGTAAGAGCTGGTCACTGGGGGGAAATCTAGTAATTTTCTCCTGCTGTGAAGAGGCCACTGCTAGAGACAAATAAAAAGCAGTTCAGCTCTCTGCCGCAAAGGGGGATAGTATGCAATGTAGAATGGCTGAAGTAACATCTATGAAATGCATTTCTCATGTCCCTCTACACCTCTCTCCAGAGCTAAAAAAGGGAGAGGATTTGCTGCTACTTGTAGGTGATTCCTGTAGTTTCAGGCAGCCTGTCAGGTGCCTATTGGGTACCCAAAGGCCAGCACTTATTGTGGGAACCCAACAGATTGACCAAAATGTGTGGCCCTAAAGCTCTGCATGGTGACAGAAGACTCCCGGGAGCAAGGGAAGCAAGAAGGGGACTTCTGACCAGCCCAGACTCTGAAGTAGCCACCCATCCCACTGCTCACACATCTGTAAAGTAGGCTGGGAAGAGGTCCCTCAGAGGTTTGGGGGAAATGTAGTTCCAAAGGAGCACCTTTGTGGCTCAAAAGACTTCTTGGAAACTAACAGGAGGGCATGGCTCAAGGGCTTCTAGGAGATGTGCCAGAGCACACCCAAGAACTGCCTCCTCAACCCATCACCACCCGGAGCCCCTTCAACACCGCCCAGAACCCCCAACTGATCCCAAGTAATTATTGTTTGTTTTAGACAAAAATGCTTCTGTAATGGGCACCCACTGGACACCAAGCAAGGAATTCCTAGTGACTGGCCCATCTCTGGCAGTTGAGGCACTATGGATAGGGATGGGCAAGCACGTCGTGGTTCGGGTTCGACCGTTCGGTTCGGTCTGGTTCAGTTTTCCCATTTGGTTCGGCCGCCGCGTTCGGGTTCGGCCATTCGGTTCGGTCATGTTCGGTTCGGTTTGGGTGTTCGGAAAAGGGGTCTCTGCGTGAAGAACAATAGCCCCAGACCCATGACATTGGGTCCTGGGGCTAGCGTGGCAGCTTCTAGATATTTACCACAGCCCTCCCTGCCTGTAACTTAGCCCCAGAACCCTGATGGCGGGTCCTGGGGCTGGAGTTACTGTTTCTCGATATGGTGAAACGAAAGCACCTCTGTGCGAGGAATGATGGCCCGAGACCCATGATGTTGAGTCCTGGGGCTAGAGTGGCAGCTTCTAGATATTGGCCACAGCCTTCCTTGCCAGTAACGGAGGCCCCAGAACCCTGAAGGTGGGTCTTGGGGCTGGAGTGGCTGTTTCTTGATGCGGTGGAATGACATCACCTTTGTGCAATGAATGATGGCCCCAGACCCATGACAGTGGCAGCTTCTAGGTATTGGCCACAGCCCTCCCTGCCTGTAACTTGGCCCCAGAACCCTGATGGCGGGTCCTGGGCCTGGAGTGGCTGTTTCTTGGTGCGGTGGAATGACATCGCCTCTGTGCGAGGAATGATGGCCCCAGACCCATGACGGTGGGTCCTGGGGCTAGAGTGGCAGCTTCTAGATACATATTGGCCACAGCCCTCCCTGCCAGTAACGTAGGCCCCAGAACCCTGACGGTGGGTCCTGGGGCTGGAGTGGCTGTTTCTTTTTTTATATATATCTATCTCTACACTAAATCTAACTGCTATTAACTATTCTAAAACCTATTGAACTAAATGGAATATCCTAATAATTAACTACAAAGGCCTTGTCCTACAAACACACTGTATCTCTATCTATCTCTATAACTAAGCTAACTACTATGTATATCTATCTAGTAACTATCTATCTAATAACTATCTATCTATATATACAATATTACACAGGGGGAAACACAAAGAACACAGGGAGGGGTACAAAACTGAAATGAAAATCAATCTAATAATAATCCTACTCTAAATAAATCCAAAACTTAAAACAGGGGAAGGGAATCAGGGATGGAATAAGAGGGAGAGGGAAAGGATTCAATGGAGGGGGGAGGGAGGAAGGAAGATTGAACACAGGGAACACAGGGAGGGGTAAAAACAAAAAATAACACCTAAATCTATATAATATAATCTAAATAAATGATAATATGGAGGTAAATGGGTTGGATGGGTGAAACAGGAGGAGGATGGCAATGGATTAGGAATAGGAAGGAACAAAAACTGCTGGGAGAGAGGGAGCCTTCTGAAACGCCTGCTGTTCAGAAACAGTGACTAGCTCAGAAGGTGTTGGGAAGGGGGGAGGCAATCAGTTTTGTTTCTTGCTACGCCTGCCTCACCGCAAGCCCCATTGGCTCCGTGTAGCCTAGCCCGTGGCCAATCGCAGACTGCTAAGCCAGTGGTCTGAGGTGAAAAGGGATGGTGATTGGGCAGGCTGGCTGCTACTCCAAGTCTCTCCACCCCTGGTGCCTAGAAGTCTGCTCCTCAGCTGACTCCCCCTCCCTGTCACGTTTTGTCTTCCAGTGACACGTTTTTGCCACCCGAACTCACCCAAACGCGATCCGAACTGACCAAACTGTTCGGTCATTTCGACGTTCGGAATCAAGTTCGGTTCGGTCAGTTCGTGTTCAGATTCAGGTTTGGGTTTGGTCGTCCGAACAGACCGAGTTCGGGCTGAACTCTGAACTTCCGAACTGCGTTCGCCCATCCCTAACTGTGGATTCACCAGGCGGGTATACCCATTTGCAAGAGTGCCAATTTCAGCCCCAACCAAAGCTGCTGGAGCCCAAAAAGCAGCAACAGCAGAATTTGAACACCACTGCTGTTTCTGCTCAGGGGCCTGACGCTCCCTGCAGTGCCATGGGTCAGCAGCAGGTGAATGGGATATCTAGCATGCCATAGGGAATGCACACAGGATGCTTTCCCAACCCCCCAAAACAGGAAATCTTGCAAAAGGTCTGATGCCTAGTAATCCTAGGGGTGATGTTTGAAGTCCTGCTCATAACCTTTAAATCTCAAAATAATGTCATTCAAATTGAATTTTTTTTAACCACTGTTCTTGCTGCTTAGATGGTCATTGATTATATAATAACTTGGCCTTAGTATTAACATACCAGTGAATGAATTGGATTAATGGAATCCACCCTTTTTATAGTCTTTGCTTCCTGTTTAGGGAATCAAGAAAGCAATACTGCATCAGTTGTGCACACTTTGGATGTGGTAAATTACCTTGACAAAAACAAGTGCTTACAATGAAAACTCAGAGACTACATATGCTGAACATCTAATGTGGGTCATAAACACAGAATATGTAGGCCATGTATTTGAGACTCCTGCACTACAATATATATATTAAGACAGTATTCTGATTTCTAAGAATAATCTTATATACAGAAAAATACATAAGCATGTGCTTAAATTTACAAAGAAAAGGGAAGTACTGCTGTTTGCCTCTACTTTACACTTATCAGAGGGATGCAGTTCCTCCACTCTGTGATGGATAACTGAATTATAAGTAGATCAAAAGTGCATCTGTTCTTTGGTTCCCTTTTCAGCCAACAGATACCCCAAATTCTCAAGTTAGCTCAGGTTCATTACCAAAATTAAAGAAGCTTGCAAACCCTTTTAGTGACAGAAGGCCTGGGACTAGGATTACTCCCTCTTCCAGGCTTTCACGCAGAGGGAGTGGGGCCATGTTGAAAACTTGAAATGAGGGAAGGGCAAAGGGGTTGTCATAATCCCCACTTTCACACTGGGTAAAAACAGAAATGTGGGCAGTGTGGCAACTCCCCGGACCGGGAAATAGCAGCCACCCCTCTTCAGGTCAGGGAGGGGCACCAAACTAACGTGCCTGTGGCTGGAGAGCCGTCCCACCACCTGCACACTGCACCATTGTGCAGTGTGTGCAATGGGGGACAATGGTGGTCCCACCACCTGCACACTGCCCGGGTAGGGCAGGGAGCTCAACAAATGTGTGGGTGAGTGACCCTGCTCTACTCCCAGCGCCCTGCCCCCCACCATGACTATTATCCAATCCTTCTGAAATTTGGCAGGAATACTGCTCTTGGGTGAGGGGTGATTGGAAATCTCTCCAAATTTCATCCAAATTTAATGGTACCTTTATTGACAGGCACTGTTAATGCCTCCTTTAGGGAGGGGAGGGTGCCAGAGGTCTGCCCCCTTGTCAAGAAACCATCTCTTGACATTGGAGTGCTTGCCAATTATCATCGAGTCTCCAATCTGCGTTTCTTAGGGAAGGTGATGGAGAAGGCTGTGCCTGTGTGGTTACAGAGATACCTGGACTCCAACAATATTTTGCAAAAATTCAAGGCTGGGTTCAGACCTTCCTACGGGGTAAAGACCGCACTTGTCAGGGTGTCGAACAATCTGTTGATGATCTTTGACAGAGGACAACTGGCCATTCTGGTCATGCTGGACCTTACCTTAAGGCAGAGTTTGATACAACTAACCATGGGTTGCTGCTTCAGCAGCTGAGGGACGTCGCTGATGTGACAGGAGCTGCCGGTCAGTGGTTTCAGTCATACCTGGAAGGGAAGGGCCAATCAGTGGAGATGGATGGATATGCGTCATCCCCAAAGGGCCTGAATTGTGGTGTTCCTCAAGGTTCTATTCTTTCACCCATGTTGTTCAACTTATACATGCAGCCCTTTGGGGATGTCATGATTAAGCATGGGGTTGAGTATCATCAGTACACTGATGATACACAACTGTATATCTCTTGCCCTGTGAGCCCTACTAACTCAGCCTCTGCCTTGGAGGAATGCTTGAATGATATAGCCACCTGGACATGTAGAAACTACCTTGTGTCAATCTGGGAAGACTGAGGTGATGTTGGTGGGAAAGGGCAGCCAATATGAGGATGCCCTTGCCTCCCTTGGGCCCCTGAATATGGATGGGGTCCAGGTGGAGGTAGTGGGCCAGATAAAGAACTTGGGTGTCATTTTTAACCACATTTTGTCCATGAAAACTCAGGTGTCAGATGTGGTTCAGAAATACTTTTTTCAATTTTAAGGTTTTTTTTCTATTTTTTATTTTACAAAAAAATTGTAACCCACACCTTCTTGCACTAGGCAACCCGGGGCGGTGTACAACAATAGCATATAACAATAAAATCACTAAAATACAATATATCACACATAAATAAATAAAATGGGCACATAATGAACAGATCAATAATAGTGGCTAACAAAGACCCCACCCACCCCTCTCCTCAAAGACCCAGCGGAACAACCAGATCTTACAACACTTATGGAAAGAGGGGAGATCTGGGGAAAGGCGGGCCTCCAGCAGGAGAGAGTTCCACAGCTGAGGCACAGCCACTGAGAACGCCCTCCCCACCATCGTCAGCCGGTGTACCCAGGGAACCTCAAGTTGGGCGCCCCCAGCCGACCATAGGGGCCGCGAAATAACCTGGGGCTTGAAGCGGTCTTGCAGGTAAACAGGACCCAAACCATTATGTCCTTATTTATCCCAGGCTGACCTTGCCACAGTCACCCATGCCCTGGTGACTACGAGGCTTGATTTTTGTAATTCCCTTTTCTACGGGCTACCAGAAATGCTTATCCGCCACCTGGTCTGAATTCTCTGCATGGGCAGCCTGTGGAGCAACTGATTTAGTTTATGATTGCTCTGCTGGTTTTTAGGGCCCTGAACAATTTAGGCCTTGGCTATATTCACGACCTACTTCTGGGGTCTCACACCGATGGGTATCTGCGCTCAGGAACCACCCGCTGTTTGGGGGATACGCTATCGCACCTTAAGTCGGTGGGTGATTGGGCTTTTCCTCTGGCAGGCCCCACGGTGTGAAACTTGCTCCCTCTGGATGTCCATCTCAGTTCCTCCCTCCTAACCTTCAAAAAGCACCTGAAAACATATTTATTTTTCTAGATGCTTTTAGGATCTACTGCAGGTTCCCTTAAGTGTACTCTGTCCTCCCTTTTTCCTTCCCCTGTCTTACGGTTCCCCTCCCCTATCTTCCCTCCCATAGCCAGTTCCCTATCTTATTACTGTTTTAAATTGTTTTAAATTGTTTTAAACGTTTATATTGTTTTAAATTCTGTAAAGCACTCTTGAGTGCCATGCAAGGCTGGGGGCACTATATAAATATTTATTAAATGACAACAACAATAACAATTATTTATTATTATTATTATTATTAAATCACATTTTAATAAAAAATTAAAGGAATAATGAAAACAAAAGAAATTTCTGTGTACATCCCTAGCCACCCAAGGAAGCCTCAATTTCTCCAAGTTAACAGGAGCACCACTCACTGATCCAGAAGAACCAGAGCTTCCCCTAGATTACAAAGACTTTGGTTCAAGGCCCAGATTCTCCCAGAAAAACCCAGAAAGGTGGCAAACCTACCTGGAACCACCAACTGAACAGCTCTGTACACCACAGGATACTAACTACACTATTTGCACACACATATATATTTAACTGTGACCAAATGGAGCTGTTTTGGGGTAAGTGTTCACAGGATCTGGGCCAAACAGATCATAAACACTCCACTTCTTTGGGACTTGTGCTTGTTTATTCATCAAACAGAATAGTGTCCAGTCTCCCAAAAGGCAAATATAAATAACATACAGCTTTCAGCTATGCCAGCTCCCTCTTGGAACTAGTTATCTACTACTTGGGGAGGTGAGTCCATTCCTAGGCTCTGGCTTGGTTTCCCCTGGCTAGTAGCCAGGGGAAACCAAGCCAGAGCCTGGCTAGCCAGTTCGCAGGGGCCCCTATATGCAACAAAGCCAGGATTTGGTTTTCAGCTGCCTTGACAGTTGCTATGGAGCAAGCCCCAAGCCCAGATACAAGTTTGCAGCCAGCCTATGCCTCTCGTTGGTGGTCCTCCCCTCTGAGTTCCAGCTCATCTTATCTCTGGTGTTCCCCACCTAGTTTGCATTTTTCTGCCATATCCACCTAGGAGCACTCAGGCCACTCTGAGTGACTGAGGTAATCTTCTCCAGGCTTGACCTATTTCCTCCTCCAGGAGGTAGACATCCCTGCAAGGACTTATCCAGCCCTATAATGGGCTGGATTCTTCATAAGTCACATCTTGAATATTGTGTGCAGTTCTGGTTGCCCCATCTTAAAAAGATATAGTAAATCTGGGGAAAGTACAGAAAAGAGCAACAAATATGATCAGGGATATCAATTGGCTTCTATATGAGGAGAGGGAATAGGTTAGGACTCTTCAGCTTGGAGATAACTGAGAGGGGATATGATGATAGAAGTTTACAAAATCATAAGTGGCAGGAAAAGAACAAATAGGAAATTGTTACTTTCCCTCCCAAAGGGAGCACTTCATGAAAATAACTAGCAGCAGATTTAAAATAAATAAAATAAAGTATATTTTCACTCAATACAGAATTAACTTGTAGAACTTGTTGCCAGAGGATGTGGTCAAGGCCAGTAGCATAGCTGGGTTTAAAAAAGGATCCTGTCCTCTGACAGTGGCCAATCTCAATCACATGGGAGAAGAACCAACAGTCCCAATGGGCAATCCATTCCCCGTTGTTCACTTCCAGGTCCCGACAGTAAGAAGTTCATCCCATAAGCTACTTGGTTAATAGTTATTAGTTTTAAATCTGCCGGCAGCTAGTTTCATGGAGTGTCCCCTAGTTCTAATACTATTTGAGAGGGTAAATAACCGTTCCCTATCTACTCGTTCCACACTACTCAAGATTTTATAAACCTCTATCATGTCCCCTCTCAGTCTTCTCTTCTCTAAGCTGAAGAGACCCAGCTTGTCAATACAGAAGCCATTCCATACCCTTTATCATTCTCATTGCCCTTCTCTGTACCTTTTCTAGTTCAGCTATGTCTTTTTTGAGGTGGGGCAACCAGAGCTGCACACAATATTCCAGGTGCGGTCGCACCATTGATTTGTATAGAGGCATTATGACATCCTCGGTTTTATTCTCTATCCCTTTGTGAATAACTCCTAACATTGTTTGCTTTTTTGACTGCTGCCGCACACTGGACTGAGTATTTCAGTATATTGTCCACTATTACTCCCAGATCCCTTTCCTGAGTGGTAATTCCTAGCTTAGTACACAGCATTGTGTACTCATAGTTTGGATTATTTTTCCTATGTGCATCACTTTGCACTTGTCCACATTAAATCTCATCTGCCATTTAGATACCCAGGAACCCAGTCTCGTAAGATCCCATTGCAGTTCTTCACAGTCTGCTCATGTTTTAACTACCTTGATCCCCGAAAACCCTTCCCTAACCTCTCCAATCCCACCAAACCCTATCCCTGCCTGCCAAACATCTGGGCAAACAAAAAGGTCTTACATTGCTTCTGGAAGATAAGCAGGCTTGGGCTTAGACACAGATCTCCAAGGGGAGGAAGTTCCATAATTGTGGGGCAGCCACCAAGAACTCTGTGTGCCCTTGTTTTGGAAACTTCACAAGCAAATAATACACAAGAGGGCACTCCCGGACAACCTCAGAGGCTGCAACGGAACATGAGGAAAGAGGCGATCTTTCAGATACCTGGGGCCCAGCCATTTAGGGCTTAATAGGTCAAAACTAGCACCTATAATTCAATGCCTTAATCAGGAAATTCTTCCCTGATTTTACTGGTGTCATCAATTCATCTATATTAAATGTAAATTGGTGACCAGATAATAACTTAAACTTAACCAATGGTGATAGATTCTAATGAAAATCAAGATTCCAAAAACTGAACTGTGATTTTCTATGCTGGGTATTTTCACCATAGCTTTATACAAATTATTGCTTTATAGCAGCAGGAGAAATTAACACTCAGACATACCATAGCCACACCCTGAAAACCATGGAAATACAATTTTACCCACTAAAACATTATCAATTGTACTGAATGCGCCACTTCAATCCATAAAATCATTCCACACAGGTTTCCCATAGCCAAAGGCAACAAGATGTCATTAAATAACCTTAACAATAACTGAGATTGTACCATCACATATTGTAAATACTGGAATTACAATGCCATCTAATTTGTTGTAGAGTTGCCCCCACATGGTTCCCAGTTATTCATAAAATCATGTGTCCAAAATTATCCATCCCTTTCAACACAGGTTAATGAGGTATCAAAACTTTCAACAGTGTTTAGTGGCCCGCTTTCACTCAGAATCAGTCTGCAACAGTAAATTGGAAAAGGTTGTAATTTTTACAAGAGCTGATTTTAGAAGTAGATCTCCTTAATTTTCCAACGGTTTATGACTTCATTGCAAACCACCTTGGGTCTAATCCTGCAGACTGATGAATAATAGCCAACTTCCATTGGTGTCAATAGTATCATAACATATTTACACCCAGAGTGGTATTCAGGGTGGTTAAATTCACAATAGATGCCAGGTCCAGCCCTGCAGACTGCTCCAGTTTCCCATGAAACAACAATGCTTATTGAAGACCCATCTCATATATTATTGCACAAAATGTACATCAAAACAGTTTCCCAAAAGCATAGAATGTTGACAACATGTGCAAAAGAAAGCCTAATTTATATTATTGATCTCATCTAAATCCCATAGGCAGCGACTGCGAGCCACTTTATACTAGGAAGAGAAGTAATAAAAAAGATTTAAAGTAACTAATGACTTATAATCCAATGCACAATAAAAACAGTTTAAAAACAATGATTGCTGTGTCCTGCTGTGCAAAGCACAGGTATTGTGAGTTACAATTTATGTTTAGTTCATGTGTGCCCTAGGTCACAAGCAAAATCAGAAGAAAATAAATAAATAAATAAATAAATAAATAATAGGAAGGGATTATCCATTCCTTTTGTAAGATTTCACATCCCCAAAACATTTATTGTTTCATCATAAATTTTAGTAGTATATATTTTCTGTAGCAATGAAGCATGAAAAGCACAGAGCTTCCTTTATTCAAAAATGTATGTCAGGGCCGGCCTTACCACAGGGCGACCTGCGGTGGCTGCCCCAAGCCTCTATTTTTTGTACAAAGGACAGGTTGTGGGGACACCACTCCCTCTCAGTGGGGCCCCAAACAAGACCACCTTCAGAGCACCACAGAGATTGCCCCCAAGGGCAAAATGAGGCTACCAGGGGTCCCGCATTTTATCTTGGCCCTGGGACCCACAAATTCAAAAGTTATGAGCTCAACGCAGTGGCTATATTGATTCAAATTTTCTCTAAACTTATTATGATTCAAGGCAGAACTTACAGATATCAACTAGCTGATTTGGTGATATAGATTGGGCTTGGTCAAATGGAATTGTGACTGATTAACACAGCGACGATAAATTTTATTTGTTTGTTTAGCAAAGCCTTTAACAAATTCACATAGATAGCCCAGCAGGCTAGTTGGCAGACATACATAAAACTTTACTGCAAAACCACCGAGCAAATACAGGAGAAAGGTTACAGTTCCCCAAATGGTAAACTGGGGTGTATGAGGTCCTCATCTCGCTGCGCCGCTCGAAGGCAGTTAAAATACTATAAAATATAAGGTAAATAAATTAAAATACCTCCAGCCCCAAACCTCCAGCCCCAAGTCAAGTCCAGCCTTGATGAAACAAATCACCCTAATTTCCAGGCACCAGGCCCACGGTGGGCAACCCCTCAAAAATTATAGACTCTCATAGAGATGAAAAAAAGGGGCTTCGAATACCCTGTATTGCCAGGCCAAATCTTGCTACCATCCTAGATAGTTTTGAGTCATTTGACCTGAGTAAACTCTGGATGCCTTCTGATACTAAATCTTGGTCCATTAAAATCCCTCCTAGGTATTTGTGTCTGGGGCTCGCTAGGGCAGGACATTGCAGAAACATATGCTCTAAAGTGTCTATGGCCCCTAGCTGGCATAAGGGGCATAGCCATAACACCCACGGAATCTTCCTATGACATCCGTCCACCACCGCCGAAGTGAGCATGTTTATCCTCATTTTGAGGAAGACCGCATGCTCTCCCACATTATCCCATATGAATAAATAATGTTGACCAGGGAATTGGGGATTATATGGCATATATGCTGGGGCCACCTTCTGGATGGATAAAAGTTCCCCCTCCGTTTGTAAGATCTGGTCTTGTATACATCTCTTGATCAGGCTTCTCGCAGCCTCCGAGCCTAAATTGTCAAGTATCTCTGGTGAGAATCCTAGGTGGCGTACTTCCCACTCAACTCCCTGCAACCAAGGGGCCCCCGAACCACTCTCTAAGACCAGCGATACAAAAGAGTCCTTGGTAGGGGGAGATAGGGCCACCTTAACCCCAAAGGTGGTCACCGCCTGCAGGGCAAATGCTCTGAGTGGCTGACAGCACTCCTCTGCTCTCAAAATTGCCTGCAGGGTTCCTCTGGGAGCTCCCATGATCAGCCGCAAAAACCTGTTTTGGATGGGTTCCAATACAGACAAGAAGGAAAGGCCCCATATGGGCAGTGCATATAGCAACTAGCCAATAACCTTCGCTCTAAAGAGACGAAGGGCCGGTAGTACCAACTTTCCCCCATTACCAAAGAAGAATTTCACAATTGCCGTTGAGGATTTCTTGGCTAACTCTTGGACGGCTGCAAAATGAGCTCTCCAGCTCCCATTAGAGGCAAAGAACACCCCCCAAGTGTTTAAATCTCTGGACCTGCTCGATGACGTTTGGGCCAATTGCCCAGTGGTAGAGTTTCTGGGCTCCTCTGGACCCTACTACCAAGACCTTAGTCTTAAGAAAATTAACGGTTAGAAATTCAGACTGGCAGTAGTCTCCAAAGGCTTGCATAGCACGCCACAGACCAGTAATGGTTTGGGAGATCAACAACGTATCATCGGCATACAATAACAGAGGGATCTTATGGTCACCTATTCTTGGGGCGTGCATGTCAACCCGCTTAAGGGCATGCACAGCATCGTTCAGGTAAATGTTAAAAAGTGCCGGTGCCAAAAGACATCCTTGTCGCCCTCCCACTCCAACCTGTATTTCTTGCGATAGGGCCCCTTTCGTATTGTAGCGCACCCGGAGCGAGTTCCGCTCATGTAATTTAATCAATAGGAACAAAATTCTAGGTTCAATGGAAAGGGATCTAAGCTTCACCCAGAGGCGTTCTCTACAAACTGAATCAAAGGCCCTCTCAAGATCAATAAAGGATAAATAAAGTTTCCTTTGAGGGCCAACATATTTGGATATTAGCGCAGACAAAACAAAAATATGGTTTGTTGTGGCCATCCCTTCCCGGAACCCTGCCTGTTCGGGTTCGATAATGTGGTTCAAATTCATCCATTCTTGTAAACTATTCAGCAATAGTCTGGAGTATAATTTGGCTACTATACTTAAAAGGCTTATTGGGCGATAATTCCCTGGATGATTTGGGTTCCCCTTTTTATAAATGGGAACCACTATACTAGATAGCCAAGAAGAAGGAAAAAGACCAGTATCGTTGATATAAGTAAAAAGGGGGGCCAACATCTCTGCCCACCTTACCGGATTGCTCTTCAGGACCTCTGGAGAGAGAAAATCTGGCCCGGGCATTTTCCCCGATTTTAGTCCTACTATAAGCTCTATTATTTCCTCTGGGGATACCAGGGGCCATCCCTGTAGCCCTTTCAGGGAGGTGATATCAGGTTCAACTAATTCTACCCTAGGGTTGGCAAATAATACCTCGTAAAACTTTTGCCATACTAACGGGTGAAGACTGATCCTACCAGCACGACTACCCCTTGACTGGGACGAACGGATGATAGCCCAAAATTTCCGGGAATCCTTTGAATTTACTGCTATAGCGAGTAGGGCCCATTGCTCTTTATAGTAATTGCTTAGCTTTAACGCCAATAGTTTGCGATACTCTCTGCGACGCTCGGCCAGTTTTACTCTGGTAGCATGGGAGGGGTTAACTTTAAGATTTCTGGCCAAACGCCGGAGAGCAGCTCTCGTTCCGCGACATTCGCGGTCAAACCACCTTGGCGAGGACCTGGCGGGAAGAGCTGCACCCCAGGGGGCAAGGCCCATGCTTGTAATTAAAGGTGTCAGCCTAACCAACAATAGCTCATACCAGGCTATAGTGTCAGGCCCCTGGTCTGCTATCCTGTCCACTGGAATGGACCCATGAGCAGAATCCAAGAATGCTTCTAAAGCCCCAGACCATTCTTCCGTCCATCTAGCTCACACAAGAGAGGGATCTGCATCTACTTGAGAGGCAAAAATACCAGATCTAACAGTACGTGGTTCTAACAGGGGGATGTCAATAGACAAAGTTAAAGGTAAGTGATTTGATACATGGGAGGGGACCACCTCCAAACTAACTACTATGGGCAGCAAACTGGGCGGGGTTAAAAAGAAATCCAGGACGCTAGAGTCCTTGGGGGAGTGGAAGGTATAATTACCTTCCAAATCTCCCCTAACCCACCCATTTATGATGATAAGATCTAGATCTGCCATTAGTTTTCCCATAACATTCTTTCTTGGGCCCGCCACCTGGTCCAAGGAGTGGCGGGGAGCATATAAAGTGTGTCCGCTGTATCCTCCAACCCAGGAGTAACAGACAAGAGGGCTGAGTTACCCAGTCTGGCATTAAAATCCCCACCGCATATCAGTAAAGCAGCTGGAAATTTATACATCGCTGAATGTACTAAATCCGTGATGCGGGCCCAGATCTCCGGATTATAATATGATTAATATGTAGGGGGAATATAAACATTTGCATTACCATTTCTGACCCACCATGAAACTTACAATAAAAAAGTAAAAAACAACCTTTCATAAAATTAAGACATTCAACCGTTACTGGCAGAGTGGAAGAAATAAACAGGGCGAGTTCTCCACTGGGCCTGCCGTGGAAATTAGAAGCAACTGCATCCACACAATATGCTTGAAATCCTCTCCAAGGCCCTGAAAATGGTGCCTCCGTCAACCAGGTCTCTTGGAGTAACACCATATCCTGCTTCTCCATGAACTGGAGAAAATCGGGGTCAAACTGATGCGCTCTCCATCCCTAAATATTCCAGGAGGACAGGACACAGGGAGGAGAAATCCCCCCCTCTAGTCACTGCTTGTCAGAGGGGAGTAATTTGCGTCTTTGTCTCAATACTCTCCCCACTATGGGGAGAGAAATTGAACTGGGCACAATGTTAGGGTCAGAAGGCCCAGTTGTATGAACATCCTGAGAAGATGGTGCTGCTGACACTGGCACGGGGGGCCCTGGGAGACTCAGCCCCCCCGAGATACCTCTTGTACTGAGTTGCAAGAATCGCCCAGCAAACCCGAAACCACCCGTTGGCTGGATTGAGGGGGTCCTTGAGAAGAATGGGGTTCCTGCAAAAAAAAACTTGCGGATTGGGGGTAACTGTTGGAGTGAAAGGGCACTCGTCCCCCAACAGTGCCCCCATTTCTGCATTGGTCCCCTGAGAGGGGAGCCAGGTAGAGGAATGGATAGAGGATAACCTACCAACTACCGATACTGAAGCAAATTGTGGTTTAAATCTCGATCTGGAAGGATCATCCACTTGTGCTGGCTTGAGCAATCCTAATTTTAATTCCCCCAACTGGACATGTAAGGCCTCTAGACGCTGTAAAAAATGTGCCTGCGGGGTCTGTAAGGATGCATGAGCAGGTGCAAGAGTGGGAGCGGGGGCTACCCCCTTAATAAAAGGAGAGGGCACACCCTCCCCTCTTCTGGGGGATCGCTTAACTGCATCTGGTAAGCCAAATATATTTTGTCTTGCCCCCTCCCCAGAAGGGTTAGCAGTAGAGCATACTGGCCTTTTCTGCTCTCTTGCCAGAGGCAGATTGCAACCCACCATAGGGGCCATAACCCTGGGCTTCTCCTGCAATATGGATGGCAATGGTAAATTAGCAGCCTGTCCAGCCCTGACCTCTTTCTCCCTGACCGGCAACTCCTGGGGGCACCCCCTGGCCAAACAAGGGGGGGCCTGGAATACCCAGCTAATAAAGACGGCACGGTCTTCAAAGCTAGCTTTATGGGCTACAATAAGAGAAGGTAACTTGGGGGAGGTAAAGGTAACCAGACTCACCTGCCTGTCAGTTAAGTTTGCCAAAGAATCAACAGCACTAATCTCTCTCCGGGTAATCACCTCTTTCCTAAAAAAACAACCTAAGGTGTTCTGCCACATGCAAGGGAGTCCCCCAGAGTGGGGCTCGGTGGCCATGTAAAGGCGCAATGGTAAAAATAAGGGAGGTTGGCAGTAGCCCAAAAGGCTCCGCTGTGTCTGAATAAACTTTAGAGGGGAAGACTTGAGGGGCCCGGCCTGACTGCGCTAGTGGTGGATCAGGGCCAGGCCCGAGCTGGAGCACACCCGAGGAATCCCTAGAAGGCACCAAAGGCAACCTCTGTGCATTTTTAACAATTCCAGCTACTCCCGGCTGGCCTGCCACCTGTAATAACCCCATCATTGCATCCATTCTGTCCTGCAAATCTGACATTTTAAGAAACATAAACTGGAGGGTCTCTGCCGTCAGAAGGGCATGATCGGTCAAAAAAAATAGCCAGCCTTTCACCCTCAAAGAGTTCGGCCCGCTTTAGTTCAAGTTCAGGGGAACCAGATGGTTCTGTGAGCTCTTTAGCTGGCAGGTTCTCCTTCTGATGGGCCTATATGGGGGCGAAGATTGAGTCTGGAAGCATCTCAAGGGGTTGGAAAAAATTGCTTGTCATAATAGGGGGGGCAGTTGTATTGGACCTTCCTTCCATCTTTGCTGTGGTTAGAAAAGTTTCCAGCCTCAGCTGTTTGAGGCTCTTGGGGCACTGGGCCATACAAGCGGAAGGTTTTGGACTACTCTTCAGTACAGAAGTGGGGCTAGAAGATAGATATAAAACAGATATAACAGCTCACCTGGCCACCCTGGTAACATGCCTAAGGCCGCGCGCACAAGGGCGCACCCTTGCGCGCACAGCCCTTAGGCATGACGCCTGTCAGTGCGTGCCTTCGGCACCGCCTTAAGGCGCAGATCATATCTTTATGCGTGGGCGGGCGGGGATACGCGCTGCTCTGGCCGCTTCCCAGGTGAAGATGATTGACACTCTGGCAAACCCCCCCAGTCCAACTCCACGGGGCTAGTCAAGTCAATAGCCGGGCTCCAGTAACAGCTAGATGGTGGCACACTGGCTTTACCGTTCTCTCCCACACTCCAGGCTCTCTGTTGCTCGCTTCCATGGCCCTTTGCTCCACACACACCACTGCAAGGTGCAGATCGTATCTTTATAGGCAGGCGGGTGGGGCTACGTGCTGCTCTGGCCGCTTCCCAGGTGAAGATGATTGGCACTCTGGCAGACACCACCACCCCCCCGTCTAACTCCACGGGGCTAGTCAAGTCAATAGCCAGGCTCCGGTAACAGCTAGATGGTGGCACACTGGCTTTACCGTTCTCTCCCACACTCCAGGCTTTCTGTTGCTCGCTCCCACGGCCCTTTGCTCTCCACACACAGCGATGATAAGCTACCAAGAGAACTGTGTCAGGTGACTGTTGATATTTATTAGGGTGGATTATCCTTCATTTGAACCATCCTTCTTTATTATGTGAATGATTAGATTTATAGATAAGTATATATTTTTTTAAAAAAAACACTATATATTTTTTTTAAAGTAATTTGTCCTTATGTATGATTTGTTGTTTGTGGGGTTTTTTAAAAATCTGTGTTCTTTTGTTCTGTTTTGTTGTTTTGGCGATGGTGAAAGCTATGCCTAAATAAATTATTATTAATCCTAAGGTTGGCCCTGATTAATGTATGTTTGTTTGTGGGTCCAAAAGCCATCATATTTAAATTCCTTTTTCCCTAGCTCTGGAGTGGGGAGCTATGTTGTTGCCACATGTTGTTGCTGCCGCTGGTGTGCAAGAGGATATTCCGCCAATGGGGACGTCCGTTTAAACGGCTGGCGGCAGATGGGGGGATAGGTGTGTGGTCGGTGTTCACCCATGTAAACACCACTGGTGACGCGTGGGGGTGCGTGTGCACTCCTGAGCAACACCCACCTCCACCCATCAGCCACCCATGGAGCAATGGGCTCCAATGCTCGATGCTCCATGGGTGGCGGTGGGTGGAGTTGAGTGTGTGCCGGTGGGAACAGGCGCACACCCACCTCCACTTACTGCGGCCACACTCCCATCCCCCCACCCACTGCGGTCTGTTTAAAAAGGGCCATAAATTCACCACCAACTCCTCAGCAAAACTTCTGAGGTTTTCTGAGATCAGAGCCTGGCCTAACCTCCAACATAGCCCAAGACAATCACAGGCCAGCATCTAGCAGCACTTGCACATAAGTGCAGGTGAGAACCGGTCAAAAGTCAGTCAAATGGGCCACAGTGAGCTGCTGTCTTGTCTGTTTTTACCCCTAGTGATTTAATCCATATGACGACCAGCACAGCGGATGGGACAGGAAAGTCATTCATGAAAGACAAATAAACCATCCGGATTTTTTCTGGCTTTAGTTTCCAATCCTGAAATGGTCAATATCAGCCTTTTCCTGGTCTGTCACATTTTGAGTTGCACACTCCTATTTAGAACATTTGCCGGGGCTCAGCCTCCTCCCCTTCCCCCACCTTGAATTTAGTTGCCGGGGTTTGAGCCCTGGTGAGTTCCCCCCACAAATTAAGCCCTGACAAAATCCTCAAACTGCTGAAGAGCCACAATTCATTTCTGCTTAATTGGACAGTTTCTTTTTAAAAAACAAAAAATAAAATCTATTATATTTCTCTCCCCATGGAATTTTCATTGTATTTTATTTAATTCTTTGGGAAAGAGCAAGATTAGGTTATTAAAAGTTCAGAAGAGAAGCCTGCATACATTCAGTTCTTTTCAAAAGCTTGGCACTTGTTTTAGCTGCAATTTTTCATGTCATTTTCATTAGCCATTTGACCAGTTCATGTCAGGGTAGGAGAAAGGAGAGAGGATTTAAACACCATCTGAGAGTTAAAATTTATGGATATTGAATATTACAATCCAAAAGGGCCTTAAGGCACTCTTGAAACTACTAGTAAATGCAGGTATAATTCTCTGAGCAACAGAAAAGAAATAAAGCAGAAAACAAAAACAAAAACAAAACAAAAGGAAGGAGTCTGGATGAGTTTCTGTGCTTCACCACCTGAAGACGCAGCATTGAACTTGCAATCCTGAGGGAGGGAGGTCAAAAGGTAGCTTTAAGCAACCTGCATACCCTTCAGTTTGGGGCTGCTCTGTCACGTTGTGCCTCGGTTTCCCCAAAAGGAATTTGCGCTTAGCGGTCCAGGCCTGACATGATCTGGTCTGGATATAGGGTGCTCTTTTCCAATATGTGGAATTCAAGTTTAAGGTTTGCTAATAAGCCAGCCAGCTCAGCAAAGTATTGTAAAGACCAATTCATTTATATAAATGAGGCTATGAGACTTTAAGAATATTATAAAATATGAAGCAATAGTTTACTTAAGTTCAAATAAAGACATAGTACAAAAGAAACAGTGTCATTTAAAAGTACATGACTTAGAAAGACATTTTTGTTCAGAGAACAGCTCTGTTACAAATTCAAAGATCTTAACATCTATAAGATATAACATATGCTCTAAGTATTATTGCTACGGTTGACTCAATGCATCATATAGGACATAACATATTACCCAGTCCTTTCCCCATTCTGCCAGATGAAAGAAGTGAGAGAAGCTTCAGGAAAGGAAGCTTTCTGAAAAATCCATCTTTCCTCTCTCTTCTTATAGAATGAAAGATGCTTGGCGGTCAGCTAAAAATGACGTCAGGTCAAAACTGCTGACAGGGAAGGGTTTTTCTCAAAATACATAGCAAGAAGCCTGTTGATACATACTAAACAGGTTGCTATCATAAGATAGGATTAACAATGAGTAAACTCCAAACAAACAAGGCCTTTTCCTGCCCTGCCAGGGAGTCACGTATCTTGACTCTAATCAACAGAAACTGTTATTTCATTGAGAGACAGACTTGATTATATCATCTATTCCAGTATACAGGCTGATTTTCCAGTATCTGGTCAAGAGTTCAGTAGAAAGGTCACTATAGGACAGTTCTTTTAAGAAGTCATCATACAGAGAGGCTAATTCTGATTTCCAATATATTGAAACACAGATGGTCAAACATATATGCCTATATACAGGATACATGACAGCTCCAGGATGAAATGGCATGTGAGTATTATGGGGGACCAGGCTGATGGTGAGGAGAAGGGGCACTGCTCATACTTGCAGCAGTTCATTTTGTCCTGTTTGTGAGTGTTAGGGTATTTTCAGAAGTGACGCTACCACGCTTAGACCTAATCCAGGGTAATGGCCACCACCCTGCCTTGGGGTAGACTGCCGGTACCCAGAATAGACATGACATTGAGCATTACCATACTTTCCCAAGCTGTGGTAGCATTTACCACCAGTTGTTCCATGTGGTTTTCCGAGATCACAACCGGTGGTAACTGCTACCACAGTTTGAGGCAAAACATGGTGAACATCTGGCAGTTGCTGAACAGAAGTGACAGTGGTTGTGACCCCAGGGTGGGGTTAAGTGTGGCTAAGCATGGTAGCCCCTCTCTCTGGTAGAAGGCCCCTCCCCCCAAAGCCCTGCCCCCCAAGCCAAGCCCTGCCTTCCACTCACAGGTTCCTCACCTCCCCAGTGCCCCCAGGTCCCCCTCCTCTCCCCAGCCAAGCTCCCCGCCCAGGCCAAGCCTCCCCTTCCCCAGCCAAGCTCCATCCAGCCCAAGCCTCCCAGGTACCCCTCCTAGGGTTGTCATACCTCCCCTTTAATCCATGACGCTTATGAAAAATACATGGCGCAGGGCTGCCTTGGTTCCAACACAGGGCTGCGTTGGAACCAAGGCAGGGCTGCACCATGTATTTTCATAAGCAGCCTGTATTAAAGGGGAGGTATGGCAACCGTACCCCCTCCCCTCTCAAGCCAAACTCCCTCCCCAGTCCAAGCCTCCCCGGTCCCCCTACCCAGCCAAGCAGTCCACCCCAACCCCCCCTCCCACCCAGACAGGTTGGCTGGCCCAGACCCCCCCAACCCAAGTCACCCCCTCCTCAACCTCCAAGACACACCCCCAGTCCCTTCTCCCACCAGGCCCTTTCAGCCACACACCTTTTGTGCCACCGGCCCCACAAGAGCCTCCATGGGCCACTGCTCCAGGATCCCTCATCGGACCCTTCCCCCCAACCCGAAGGTCCTTGCTGCTGCCTGCCTAACTGCTACACCACACCCCTGGGTCAGCCATGACCTGTCACTTACCTAAGTGAAAATCACTCTCAGTGTCAAGTTGCCACTCACCTCCATGTGGACAGGCAGGCTGCCTGTGGCCCAGGCAGGCACAGTGCCAGTGGCCTCGCCTCTCTTGACCATGCATGGCGTGGGTGATCTGCTTGACTCCACTCGGCTTAGCTCCTTCCTTGTGCAGTGCACATGCTGACTTGTTGTCAGGCTCCGGCCTGCCCGACCACAAGGACATGCCCCCAGCCCGCTCCACAAACCTCGGGGCCCAAAGAGCTCAGCGTCGCAAACCGATCCTGAGCCCCCACACGGACAACCCGCGGCTGTCAGGAAGCAGGAGAAAGGCGGCCCGGGTGCCGCAAGCAAGGCTCTCACCGACACAGGCACTACCGGCAACACTCCAGCCAAAGCACCTGCAGCTGCAACGCCAGCCACGCCCCCTGTGGCGACGCCATGCCGATCAGAGCGTCTCCAGCTCCACCCCCCTCAGACCTCATATTAGGCAGAGCTCTGCAAGCCTTCACTGCTGGTGAACAGTGCTCTGCCTGGGAGACCGGCCCCTGCCCCGTTTTGTGTGCCTAGTGATTGTGACTTGCAACAGATTCAAAGTACTATAGAGTGTGTGATTGAATGAGTGTTGGTGTTGGCAACGAGTGTGTGCGCGTGTGCAACTGAGACCAGAGTGCAGCAGGTAAGCCTGATCCACCCCTTTCACATGGTGGTGCTCCTGGAACCCTGGTGTGAGTGTCCTAGCCTGACCCCTTTCCTCATCCCTAGGGACTCTCACTCCCCTTCCCGCACCACCATCCCTTACGCCCCTTTCCCTGGCCCTGGGACCTGGAATATCTGTGCTGAGGGAACTGGCCCGAGGCTTGCGCTAACCCAGATACCCAGTGATGATCCAGGCTGGGGTCTCTTTTCGAGCCTAAACGCCATTTACGATCCTGAGGGTAGTTTTCCAGGCATCGCCTCATGGTTGCACCCCTCGTCTGAACAGACCATTAGACCCCCCCTTCCGGCTCTCCTACCCTTCCCCCCTTGTGAGGCGTCCCTATCCTCACACTTGTTGTGCACCGCCAGGCAGAGAGGGAGTAGCTTTCTGAGACGCAAGTACACAGCAGCAGGTGTGCACAGCCCCAGCTGGAAGTGGAGGAGGGGCAGTGGGCGGATCTCCCAGGCTTTGGCTGCAGGCAGCAGCCTCCAGCCCCTCCAGGGCCAAACAAACAAACATACAAACAAAAAAGAAGCAGAGCGGCATGGCCAGGATTGCCACCCTC
The DNA here is from genome assembly GCA_003113815.1 of Sphenodon punctatus. Taxonomy (NCBI): domain Eukaryota; kingdom Metazoa; phylum Chordata; class Lepidosauria; order Sphenodontia; family Sphenodontidae; genus Sphenodon; species Sphenodon punctatus. The sequence goes on along the minus strand of QEPC01008444.1, from coordinate 2,650,263 downwards.
CAGAAAATGCTGCCCAAGGCTAGCGCCTAGGGGGCCTGTCCCTAAGTCCAGGCCTGCGTCACAATGCTGAAGCAAGGCTGCACAGCAAGCATCTTACTGAGAATCAAAGGAACATGGCTAACGTTTTTTCAGACTCATTATGTGTGTGTATTGTGTCTAGCAGAATAAAGCGCTGAACCCTACTGGGCCTTCTAAGTGTTGGCACGGTACTAACCCTGCTACTTCCATGTGCACTATTACTAACACCCTTTGCCACCACCAGTAATAAATGTTCCTGTGTACTTCTCAACTCCAGCTAATGCCAGAAGCAAAGATACATACTACAAGGTAGGCAGAAGAAGCCTCTGAAACTAACTTTTGAAAGGAGGCATGATATTAGAGGGTAGAGGCTTATGCAGATGGAGCTGAGGTCAGCAGCTCAAATCCCTACCCTGACCACCCTTCTCAGGGTATAAGGGTTACACATGGAGTCTTCATCCAAGATAATCAGTTCTCCTGGCCAGTGGAGAGAATCAGTTCTCCTGGCCAGTGGAGTAACAACATCCCAAATTGAGGGGGGGGCGCACCCCTGCCACCTTGGCTACAAAGCCTTGCCCTAGAAGTCTTACCTTTGACTCTCTCTTTTAAAAACAGGGTTTGGGGTAGTGTTTTTGATTATTATTATTTTTAATGGAATCAATTCCAAACAAGCAAGACTTGCTCCCACAATGTTCCCATTTCTTTTTCAAAGCTTTAGCACTTAACCTACAGTCGACTGCTTTAAAAATAAAACAAAAAAAACCCAGCCACTAGATAAGGACTTTGCATTATGTCCAGTAAGTTAAATAGCTATTTTTTCAGATTAGGGCTAAAATGAGTAGCAGTTTCCCTATTGGGGGGGCTAATTTGGCAGGTACTGGATATGATAATACCTGTTGAATTACCTGCCGGATAGGGAAACTGCTCTGGTGATGGGGGTGGAAGGCCTTACCTGCGTTGGGGCAGGGGCACCAATGACACCAGCTATCTGGGCTGGTGTATGCCTCTTGGGGTGTAGGCCAGCCTCCTCAAGTGCATGTGTGGGCTTCTGAGGGGTCAAAGACGGGCCAATATATTACATACTTTACCGGACAATTTTGGGAGTCCTGAAAATAAATGTACAGAGTACTTGCTATACAAGAAGGACAAGAATAGCACAGGGTCCTCAATATGGATGTTATAGGGTGATTTAGACAGAGACAGATGACCAAGGTTCAGTTCCTTGGCTCTCTAACCAATTTCCCGTGTGACCATGAATGAGTCACTTGCTTCCCCCTCGTACAAAAGAGGGAAGCAGCCCCCTAAATAAGGTGGTGGTGCTCAGTGTAGAAAAGATTGCCACTGTCTTGGGCCCTTTTCACACAAGATCCTCCCCCCCACCCCGTGGGTGACTGGGTGGGCAAGGGGGGGCATCCATGTGACCGCCAGTGGGGATGGGTGGGGGGGCATGCGTGCTTCTGCGCACCACCCATTGCCCATGGATGGAGTCATTGGGGGAAATGAAGGTGCCTCCATGGGTGGAGATGGGTGGAGGTGGGTGGGCATCTATGTAACGGGCCGCCCACATGCCGCTCACACGCTGCTTCCACCTATCCCCCCACACATCACAGCACCTCCCAGGTCCATGTAAAAAGGCCCTTAGGCTAAACCTTATCTAAAGGAAGGAAACAGGATGGGGGGGATGTTTAATTTAATTACTGTCATGTAGGGTAAAAACAAACATGCAGGCATTGGGGTGGCCCTCCAGACTGACCCAGGGTGGGAAACTGCAGTTGCTACTCCCTGGGTGAGAGAGGGACACTGAACAAACATGCGGGCCTGCATTGTCCCAGAGTGGCCATCAGGGGTGGGACTTGGCCCGGCGGCGGTATGTGGCTCTGCAATTTTCCCAAGGACGCATCCCAGGCTAGCCACCTATCCACCCTGGGGCAGTCCCAGGCCATCATCTGGCAGCATGGGAACATGCCATGGGTTGTGCAAAGTGCCTGTCTTCCCGCCCTGTGGGCAAAGCTCGAACCTTGCCTCAGCCTGCATTCCTAACCTACATGTCACTAGGGGTGTGGTTCGGCATCGCCTCCTGCCAGCATCCTCCTCTGCCATACAGTGCACTGGAATGCTGGCACTCCAGGAGGCTTCAGCTGTCTCTGCTGTGGCTGCAGAAGCAGGTGCAGGTGTTTCAGGGTCGGATGTTGATCATGGGCCACCATTGTCCCCCATTATTGATGTGATCCCCAGCAGTCCAGTGCTGGTAGATCCCATCCCGGCTGCTAGAGGTGGGCCCGATTCCCGGGCAATGGGAGCAGTGAGAGGAGCAGCAGCAGCAGCAGCTATAGGGGGCACAGGGAGAGTGGCAGCAGCTTGGGCAGTCAATCAACCTCAAGGTCCCAGTACTCACCTTCTCAGGACATATCTCAGATTGGGGACAGGGAGGCAGATACTAGTCCTGTGGAGATATCTGTTGCTGAGGTGATGGCTATCCCTCCGAGAACTGTGTCTCCACCATGTTCTCCCCTTCCCATCAGCACTGTCAGTGGTTCGTCACCCAGTGCAGGCCAGAAGAGCTTGTTGCGATCCGATGAATAGGATGCAAGCCTGCAATGCCCAGCCAATTTGGGGTGCCAGCCACCAAGCCCTGGCCAGGCCTCTGCCGCTGCTCCAACAATGCTTGGCAGCCTCCCATGCCCAGCCTCTGCTGCTGCTGCTGCTGCCACCGCCGCTGGGTCTCAGGCGACTAGCCATGCCCCCATGGGCACCCCCATGGGCCAAGTGCCAAGCCTTCCTACCTGGGCAACCCGGGGTGCCAAGCCCCAAGTCTTCCCGGTCTCTGCTGCTGATGCTGCATCTCTGATGGCCTGCCATGCCCCCACAGGCACCCCTGAAGCACCCCAAGCCTCCAGGTATCTGAATTTTCCAAACATTCAGGGGGGATCCGAACTACGTGGGACCAAACCCATGAACCTGAACTAAATTTTTGGGCCGAACATCCAAACACTATTCTGTTTGCACATCCCTATAACCCACCCTATAGCTGCTGCTGCTGCTACTTCTGCTCCTCTCCCTGCTCCCATTGCCTGAGGATCGGGCCCGCCTCTAGCACCCAGGGTGGGATCCACCAGCACTGGACTGCTGGGGATCACATCAATAATGGGGGACAATTGTGGCCCATGATCAACATCTAACCCTGAAGCACCTGCGGCTGCTCCTGCAGCTGCAGCAGAGATAGCTGCAGCCTCCTGGAGTGCCAGCCTTCCAGTGCACTGCATGGCAGTGGAGGACGCTGGCAGGCGGCAATGCCGAACCACACCCCTAGTGCCACATAGGCTATGAAGGCAGACTGAGGCAGGGTTTGAGCTTTGCCCACAGAGTGGGCAGACAGGCACTTTGCAGAACACACGGCGGGGTAAAAATAAAAATAATACCTAAATCTATCTAATCTAATCTAAATAAATGAAACTATGAGGTAAATGTGTGGAAATGGGTGAAATAGGAGGAGGATGGCAATGGATTGGGAGGAACACAAACTGCTGGGAGAGAGTTCTGAAAATGCCTTCTGACAAGATCAGTGGCAGAACCCATGACACAGCAGAGGCAGCAGTGGGAGACATTGAATTGCCCGGTAGCAGAACCCCTGGCGCAGCAGAGGCAGCAGCGGCAGACATTGAATTGCCCAGTAGCAGAACCCATGGCACAGCAGAGGCAGCATTGGCAGCAGCAGTGGACATTGGATGGCCAGGGCACAGTAGCAGATATTGGATTGCATTTCATTCAATTGATCCTATATAATTTTTCTTAAAGCAGGGCCAGAAGGTTTGGCAGGGCACTCAGGTAGGCTGGCAAAGACTGTGCAGTGAGAGAGAGCTAGTCAGATAGGTGGGCCAAGATCATCTAACCAGAGGCCTGCTGGCAGGCTTACGGCTTCCCAATGCCACCCAGCATCATGAGGTCAGTCAGATAGGCCAGCCAAGGCTGTTTAGAGAGAGAGAGAGAGAGAGAGAGAGAGGTGGTGCGGATGTCGGACATTGGGAGGGAGGGAAAGCACCTCAGCAGCAACCCACATTGAGGAGGAGCCCTGTCCCAAGACTGTCCCTGGCATGGGATGGCGTGTGTCACTGCACCATCAATCCATGTCCAGGGGCAGCTTGGGGAATCCCAGCCGCGGAAGGTTGACCTTGATGAAAAGCAACTGCTCCACCAACTTCGCCCCCAGTCTCAGGCGGTGAAGTGAGTAAATGTCCCCGCCATAGAGAATACCACTCGCTGGGGACACTTGGTGGGCAGGACAACAGACCCTAGGCCACTTTGGACAGGGTCAGCCACACGTTGGTCTTGCCGTTCCAGTAGGCCAAGGGATCACTGCTGGGATCGATGCACAGCTCCTCCTATCAGTAGCTCCACTGCTGTTGAGGCACTTTCATACTTCCTCGTGCAACTCTGCTTGGGCACCACCTCCACCACCGCCCTCATCCACGCTGCCTCCCCTGCTGTGCATGGACCTATGCTCACCAGAGTGGCCTGCACATATGCGCCATGGAAGAGCTGATGGTCTCCGTTACGGCCAGGAACAGTCTCAGAATGAAGACAGCATGAGCCAGGATCTCCCATTCCACCCCATTGTACCCTGAGGGTGCTCCGCTGTCCATCACCAGTTGAACCTGATGCAAGGCAGCTTTCTGCTTGAGAAGCCGCTCGAGCATCAGGAACGTGGAATTCCACCGGGTGGACACATCCTGCACCATCTGGTGCACTGGGGAGCCTTGCTCTGCCTGCTTCTCCCAGAGGAGCTCGCTGCCCTTCACGCTCCAGTTAAAGAAACTGGCCAGCTTTCTCCTCTGCTCGATCAGAGATCTAAGGGTGCCAGCCCCAATCTCCTTCTCCTCCAAGCCCAGAGTGTCCCTGACCACCAGGTGAAGGGTATGTGCGGCGCAAGGGATGCTGGTGAAGCCCCCCTTACAGAATGCCTTCAATATGTTGGCCGTGTTGTCCATCACCACGTACCCCTTGGTGAAGGGCGCATCCGGCATGACCCACTCCCTCACCATGTTGCTTAGGGCTGCCTCGATGTTGCGAGATGTGTGAGGGCCGTCCATGACATCTGCTGAAGCAGGGCCCACCTATACCCTGCTTCAGGACCCCTCCTGCTACTCCCAAATGCTGCCTCCAGGTCCTGCCACCAGTGCGCCGTCACTGCCAGGTAGACATGCTGCATACTTCTGCTTGACCACAGGTCAGTGGTGAAGTGGACGGTGGCACCCCCAGCCCTTGCCAGCTGCTCCCTTACCTGCTCCTTTAAAGCCCAGTACAAGGCTGGCACCACCTGCCGACTCAGGGTGGTGCATGAGGACAGCTTAAACTGGGGGGCCACTAAGGCAACCAGGCACTTAAACCCCATGTCCCCGACCACCGAGAAGGGCTGCCCATCAAGCACTATCATTTCCCCCAACATGTGCATGGTTGAAAGCAACAGTTGAAAGCCACACCACCCTCCACGTCCTGCAGCTGCTGATGGACTTAGCAGCTGCCCCCACCCCTGCTCCTCCATGGTGCACTGACTCTTCTGGGCCTCAACTTCCTGCTGCTTTTGCTGCCTCTGCTGCTGATACTGCTGCTGCTGTTCCCCCCTAGCAGCAATACCACTCCTGCTGTTATGAGTACCTGCTCGAGTACGCTTGCCCACTAATGGAGGCAGACGACTGGCCACTGAGTCAGGGAACTGCTGGCATCCACTGCCCCTGCCTGCCCGCTTAGCAGTACAGTGCTGTGGCATGCCTTGAAGTGCCTCACCATGGCAGTTGTGCCAAGGTTGGTGAACACCTGCCCACGCTTCACCACCTTCTGGCACAAACTGCACTGCACGTCCCTGAGATCATCCACCCGCACCAACTTAAAATGCACCCATATGAAGGATTTTTTGCCCCCTCCTGCCCCGCACCGGGTGACGCACCACTGACAATGCTGATGGGAGGGGAAGAACATGATGGTAACACAGCTCTCGGAGGGACAGTCATCGCCTCAGCACTAGACATCTCCTCCACAGAACTAGTATCTGCCTCGCTGTCCCCAGTCTGATATATGTCCCACAATGGGGAGTACTGGGACCGAGGCTGATCAACTGCCCATGCTGCTGCTACTCGCCCTGTGCCCCCTATAGCTGCTGCTGCTACTGCTGCTCCTCTCCCTGCTGTCATTGCCTGGGGATCAGGCCCTGCCTCTAGCAGCCGGGGTGGGATCCACCAGCCCTGGACTGCTGTGGATCACATCAATAATGGCTGACAATGGTGGCCCATGATTAACATCCGACCCTGAAGCACCTGCACCTGCTCCTGCAGCTGCAGCAGAGACAGCTTCAGCCTCCTGAACTGCAGGCCTTCTAGTGCCCTGCGTGGCAGTGGAGGATGCTGGCAGGAGGCAACGCCGAACCACACCCCAGTGCCACTGCTGGGAGCCTCTGAAGCCTGTCTCCCAAAATCAGGCCTGTGCAGTTTGGGGTGTGGTGATGGGCTCGGGCTGCTGCTGATGCCTCTGCCACTCCACTGGCACAGCCCCTGCCACCTCTGCCAAGTGCCCCATTGCCTGCCTTACGGACAGCATACCAGCCTATCCTGCTTCCCTTCTCCATTTCTCCCACCCAAATAATGCAGAGGAGGATTATTATTTTTTTATTTTTTCAAATGTGGAATATAATATATATCTACTACACTAACTCTAACTGCTATTAACTATTATAAAACCTATGGAACTAAATGGAATATTATCTTATCTACAAAGGCCTAGTCCTAAAAACACACTATAAAATATTAAAACTGATTCACTATCTCTATCTATCTCTATAACTAAGCTAACTCCTACAACTATCTGTCTATGACATCTATCTAATCTAATCTATCTATGGCATCTATCTATCTATCTATATACACACAGGGATCGGGGGGAACACAGACAGCTCACAACAAACAGCACAGGGAGGGGTACAAAACTGAAATGAAACCTAAATCAATCTAATCCTACTCTAAATAAATGGAAAAACAGGGAAAGGGAATCAGGGATGGAATATATACAGGGAGGAGGGAAGGATTCAATGGAGGGGAGGGAGAAAGAACACAGGGAGGGGTAAAAAATAAATATAACACTTAAATCTATCTAATCTAATCTAAATAAATGAAACTATGGAGGTAAATGTGTGGAAATGGGTAAAATAGGAGAAGGATTGGGAACACAAACTGCTCGGAGAGGGAGACTGAAAATGCCTGCTGACAGGATCAGTGGCTACTAGCTCAGAATGAAGTGGAAGAGGGAGGGAAATTTCTTTTGTTACTTGCTGTGCCCACCTTACCACAAGCCCCATTGGCTCTATGCAGCCTAGCTCGTGGCCAATCGCAGACTCCCAAGCCAGTGGTTTGAGGAAAAGAGGGATGGTGATTGGGCAGGCTAGCTGCTAGTCCAAGCCTCTCCACCTCTCCTCAGATGACCCCACCCCTCTGGGCCTGCCAGTCCCGTTTTCCCTGCCCTAACTCATCCAAACACGGCTGAACTGCTCTGGGGTTTCCGCATTCGGTTCAGCCGTCCAAACTCCAAACGTTCGAACCGCGTTCTCATGTCCCTAGTGGGTGAGTCCCAAGCCACAGTGGGCCACCATCCCATTTGTTTTTATCCATAATCAATTGAATAGGCTAGCCCCTCTTTGCTTAAGTTTAAAGCAACATCTGACATTTAAAATGTTTGCCACAACAAAATCTCTTCCCTTTCAGAGGTTTCTTTATTGCTCCATTCTTGGAGGTTTTTCCTCATAGTTGCATGGAATTTCTCCCCTAGACTGTATTATGGGGGACTCTGTGAGGAATTTCCCTTTTGGCATGTGCATGGATCAGCATCATTTCTGATCTGAGACTCTCTTTGTTAGAAATGCATATTCATTTGGCATTCAGCTTTTCACTGACATTTTATCAAAGGATCAGAGAATCAATAAAAGCAAAAAATAACTTTCTTGAACCATTGTCCTGCCACTCAAATGAACCTGAATTTTTATTCAGGTTTTGGATAATTCTTCTTATCCTTCCCACTTGTGGCAATTCATTCCTTAGCCTCCATCCTACTTGCTGCAAATTCCCCATTCCCATATCTTTCTCCTACTTTTCATGGATTTTCGTCACCTAGCTTCAGCAACTGCTCTGTAGAGGAGACGAAATAAGAGGTGCCATGAGGAAGCCATGCCATTAAAGAATGTATAGAAGGAAGGTTGAGATTCCTGTGCATCCTTTCCCATTGCGCAAGGAAAGGGGAGCAGTCATGAAACCAAAGGGCAGGAAATTGAAACCTGACAAAAGAAAATACCTTCCTTGCAGTGCATAATTAGCCTGTGGAATTCATTGCCAGAAGATATCATTGAAGCTAAAGAAGCTTAGCAGATTTCAACAAGGATTGGACAATGTTTACAGATAATGAAAACATCTAGAGCTACAAATAAGAAACATTTTTAAAATGTATTCTAATTAAGGCTACGATTTTCAAATGGAGGTCCCGGATTCTGTGCTTTTAAGAATAGTGCATGACTTCCATTAGATTTGAGAAAAATCAATCACTTATAGCAAGGGGTGTGACGAAGGCACGTCACTCATTTTCATTTTAGTTGTTGTTTTAGTTTCCAAAAACCCCTTCGTTTTCGGTGGGGTGTGTGTAAAAGATTCTAACCATTGTCTGAGGGGGTTGCTTTATTTTATTAAAAATATTTTTTTTGATGCTGGGGTCGTTCTTTGCATTCACAGCCCTTTTCCAAAATGGTGCCAGCAGCATCAGCGCCATTTTGGAAAGGTGACACATGCACAGAACTTCAAAAGCAGACATTCTGCACATGCACAGTGATTTTTAAAATTATTTATAATAAAATAAAATGAAAAAATAAAAATGAATGAAATCAAACTAATGTCATTTGCTTATTCGCTCATTTCCATTATCTTACTTACAAAAACTACTGAGGCTCATTTTTTTTTGGTAATGAAACAATATGAAATTGCACATCCCCTACTTATTTCCTTTAAAATTTAATCTGCATTACAATAAGTGTGGAAGTCTGTTTTGTCCACCGTTGTTGCTTAGCCAATAAGATTTGTTGCAATTGAGCAGTCAAGTGTAAGGAGCATGCATGAGGGAGTGAAACTGATCATGAATAAAGAGTGAGAGAAAAATGGGGACACCAAGTGTACACTGAGGAGCAAAGTGACAAACATCACTGCTAAGCAGAGAAATAGTAAATACCCAAAGGGAACATTTCATGGAAATGGCAGATTGATGTTTTGTACGTCATGTAATGTTTTTTTTATTTAATTTATTTATTTATTTATTTAATCGATTTATATCCCGCCCCTCCTGAAAACAGCTCGGGGCGGCTAACAATTTTAAAACATAAAAACACAATCATATACAATTTAAAACAATCATAATAATATTAAAACAGGGCTAGGCACACGATAAAACAATAAATAAGGGTGGAGGGGGATAAAAAAAACCTAATCCACCCCCCCACCCTCCCCAAAGGTCTGGGCGAATAGTCAGGTTTTACAAATTTGTCGGAATGTTAAAAGGCTTGGGGCCAGGCGAGCTTCCTCCGGGAGGGAGTTCCAAAGATACGGCCCGGCCACTGAGAATGCCCTCTCCATTGTGGCCCCCCGCTTAACACGGGGGACCTCCAAGAAGGCACCCCCGGCAGACCGAAGGAGCCACTCTGGGGCGCCGAGGGCGAGGCGGTCCCTGAGGTACAAGGGGCCCAGACTGTAAAGGGCCTTAAAGGTCAATACCAAAACCCTGAACCTGGCTCGGCTCGCTATTGGAAACCAGTGCAGAGTCCGGAGCACAGGTGTTATATGCTCCCGACGGCCCATCCCTGAAAGGAGCCGGGGCGCCGCATTCTGCACTAGCTGCAGCCTCTGCACCAGGAACAAGGCCCCACGTAGAGCGCATTTCAGTAGTCCAGCCTCGAGGTGACGAAGGCATGGATGAGGGAGGCCAGGTCTAGGCCGGAGACGTACAGACGCAGCCTCCGCACCAGATACAACTGGCGGAAAGCGGCCTTTGCCACTACCTCCACCTGTCGCTCCAGGCAGAGATCTGCGTCCAATATCACCCCCAGACTCCGAACCTGCTGAGCTATAGGAGGGCAAACCCCCCCAATCGGGGGGGGCGACACCTCCCTCGCTCTCCCCACCAACATCACCTCCGTCTTATCGGGGTTGAGCTTCAGTCTGCTCTGCCACATCCATTCCGCCATGGCTTCCAGACACTGGGATAACACTGAGACAGCAGAGTCTGGGTCAGTTGAAAAAGAGAGGTACAGCTGAGTATCATCAGCATATTGGTGACATCGCACCCCGAACCCTGTCACGACCTCC
>QEPC01008444.1:2611574-2639494 GCA_003113815.1 Sphenodon punctatus | reverse complement strand
CCACATCCAAAGATGGTTTTTCAGCGGGGGCCCACCACAGCCTCCTTGACGCTAGGTGACAACCTCCCCTGCTTCAGGGACGCATTAACCACCCTCATCAGCACCATCCCCAATGTCTCCCTAGAGGCTTTCACCAACCAGGACCGGCACAGATCAAGTTCACAACAGGTGGCTCTCACAGACCCCAAGACATCCACCGCATCGGCTGGCATCACTTCCTGAAACTCCCCCCACAAAGTTGGACCACCTGGAGCCTCCATCACCTCACACTCTCTCCCTACTGCCCCTAATCCAATGTCAAAGTCACTCTGAATCCGAGCGATCTTGTCTGCGAAGTAGGTGACATGCTCCTCACAGCGAGCCTGGGACAAGTCCTCGTCCAGGCAGAGGGAGGCCGGACTGACCAGGCCCCACACCACCCGAAACATCTCCGCTGGATGTGACTTCACAGATGCTATGAGGGTAGCAAGGAACTCCTTCCTTGCTGTCCTCACAGCCTCAACATAGGAACACAAATGGGCCCCATGGAGAAGTTAGTCGGAGTCAGATCGAGTCCGACGCCAGCATCGCTCCAGCCTTCTGCCTACTCGTTTCATACATCACAGCCCCTCAATAAACCAAGGGGCCCTGCGGTGACAAGAGCAAGGCAGAGGGCATCTCGGAACCACCCTGTCAATGGCCTCCTGCAGCAAGCTGTTCCAACGCTGGACCAGCTCATAGATCGAGTGACCGTCCAGGTCCCAGGTTAATTCCCTCAGGACCTCTTGGAACTGTTGAGGTTCCATCAGCCTCTGAGGGTGGACCATGCTAACTAGCCCATTCTCCTTCTGGAGAATGTTCCTGTAGATTACAAGCAAAAAGCAAGCTGCGACAAACATAAAGTGCTTTACATAAATGCTAGGGATGGGCGAACGCAGTTCGGATGTTCAGAGTTCAAACCGAACTCGGTCTGTTCGGACGTCTGAACTGAACGTCCGAACCGAACTCTCGAACGACCAAACAGTTTGGTCGTGGTCAGACGAGTTCGGATGAGTTCAGTTGCAGGAAAAATGTCTTTCCAGGACTGAAAATTAGGTTTCGGTTTCGGTTTCAATTTTGTTTCGGTTTCAGTTTCAATTTCGCTATTTTTGAATGTTCGGCCAAGTTGAACTCGGCTGAACCGAATCATCGAACCCAAATTTGGGTTTCGAACTGAACGACCCAACATCCGAACCGCGTTCTGTTCACCCATCCTTCATAAATGTAAAGCACAAGGCCTTGAATCGGCTGTGGACAAGAAAGCTAAAATGCAACAAACAATGAGGGAGCTGGTTACTGTAAAGACCATAAACAGAAGTTTACTGTTTTACAAAGGCTTTCTGCACCGCTAACATTCCACAACATGTCCTAGAAGATAACCCTGTTATGAAAATCTCTCTGGAAAGCTCCCTGAAAACATCAATGTTATACCTACCTCGGATCATCTCCGAAAAACATACTTGTCAAAGTTTTTTGAGAGACATGTACGTGACCTGAAAGAACTGCCGAATCAATGTTTATGTAAGTCTCATAGCAGATGAATTTACTGATGCTGAAGGGCACTACTTAATATCTTGGTAGTGGCCTGTTTGTCTTTTGCAGACATTTCAAGCTGGCAAGGGGAAGGTAGTTTGGAATTTAAGTCTATGCTAATAGAGTGTGTATGTATAGAGACTGTTAACTTTAAAACTGTGAGTCAGGCAGTGGTGGAAACAAACAATTAAGAAATACAGAATTTCTTTTGATAAAGCCACTGCTTTTGTCACTGACAATGCTGCATATATGAACAAAACCTGGGAACGAAGTCTCAAAGCAAAGCACCTTTTCTGAATGCTGTGCACATAACATGCATTGCACATCTTCTCAATGTAATACATTGAGAAGCCTCCATACCAGATACAGCTGGCGGAAGGCGACCTTAACCACCTGCTGATCCAGATGGAGACCCGAGTCCAACACCACCCCCAGACTCCGAACCTGCTGGGCTACAAGAGGACGGACCCCCCCACACACAAGGGGAGCCAGAACCTCCCCTGCCCTACCCACCACCATCACCTCCATCTTATTGGGATTTAGCTTCAGTCTGCTCTACCACATCCAATCCAACACGGCCTCCAAACATTGGGCAAGTAATGAGACGGTAGGACCTGGGTCAGTTGAAAATGAGAGGTACAGCTGAGTATTATCAGCATATTGGTGACATCGCACCCCGAACCCTCTCACAATCTCCCCCAGGGGCTGCATATACACATTAAATAATAGCGGAGACAAGATCGAACCCTGCAGAACGCCACAGGATAAGGCCTGGGGGCTTGATGTTTCAGCCCCCAGCACCACCTGCTGGCTTCTCCCCGAGAGGAATGAGCGAAACCACCCAAGGACAGCCCCATCCAGACCCCCCAGGTCTCTCAGTCGTCTCAGCAGCAGCCCATGGTTCACGGTGTCAAACGCAGCCAAGAGATCTAGCAAGATCAGAAATGTTGAAGATCCTGCATCCATCTCCTGGCGGAGATCGTCCACCAAAGCCACCAACGCCATCTCAGTACCATAACCGGGATGGAACCCAGACTGAAAAGGGTCAAGGAAACCGATGCTATCCAAATGCGCCTGGAGCTGCAGTGCCACTGCCCGTTCAATAACCTTCCCTAAAAAGGGAAGATTAGAGATGGGTCGGTAGCTCGCGAGTGCGCCCACATCCAAAGATGGCTTCTTCAGCAGGGGGCGCACCACAGCCTCCTTGAGACTAGGTGACAGCCTCCCCTGCCGAAGGGACGCATTCACTACCCTCGCCAGCACCATCCCCAAAGTCTCCCTGGAGGCTTTCACCAACCAGGATGGGCACGGATCTAATTCACAACTAGTGGCTCTAACAGACCTCAGGACATTCACTGCGTCGTCTGGCGTCACTTCCTGAAACTCATCCCAGAAAGATTGACCAGATGGCGCCTCCATAACCTCATGCTCCTCACCCACTGCTTCCAATCCAGTGTCAAAGTTACTCTGAATCTGAGCGATCTTGTCTGCAAAGTAGGTGGCAAACTCTACACAGCGGGTCTGGGATAAGACCCCGTCCAGGCAGAGGGAGACCGGACTGACCAGCCCCTGCGCCACCCGTAACAGCTCTGCTAGACGTGACTTTGCAGATGCTATGAGGGCAGCAAAGAATTCCTTCTTTGCGGTCCTCACAGCGTCAACATAGGACCGCAAATGGGTCCTATGGAGAAGTCGGTCAGATTCAGAGCAAGTCCGATGCCAGCGTCTCTCTAGTCTCCTACCTACCTGTTTCATACACCGCAGCCCCTCAGTAAACCAAGGGGCCCTGCAGTGACGAGACGGAGGGAGAAGACGTCTCGGAGCCACTCTGTCAATTGCCACCCCCCCCCCAGCAAGATATTCCAATGCTGGACAAGCTCATCGACATCGGCTGTCCGGGTCTAAGGTTAACTCCCTCAAAGCCTCCTGGAACCGCTGCGGTTCCATCAGCCTCCGAGGGCGGACCAACCTAACTGGTCCATTCCCCTTCTGGAGGAGGTGCGCTGAGAGGCTGGCCTGTAGGAGATAATGATCCGTTCATGACAAGGGCGTGACCGTCACATCCCCCACTAACGGATCACCCGCCTCAAGGCCAGAACAAAAGATCAGGTCGAGAGTATGCCCCCCCACACGAGTCGGGCAGTTGACCACTTGGGACAGGTCCATGGTTGCCATGAACTCACGCTCCGCTCCTCCACTGTTGGGTTTTAGTCTGAAGAAGCTCTTGAGAGGTGCTGGAACTGAGTAGAGGGTGAGTGAATTTGGTGTTTATCTAGGGTTTGAGTTGCCCTGGGTATATTCTCAGTATATATTGTTTAAGAAATTAAGACATCAACCCATTTTTGATTTTTGCCATTTAGGGCATTTTGGATTGGGACTGAATATCTGAGATTTACATTTTGGCAGGAGGTAAGCCCTATGAATAATATCAGGGGTGGAGGTGAAATTGAAGAAAGAGAGACTCCTACTGATTTACTAACTATGTATAACATATTATTTTAACAGACTCACCCTCTGCTCAAGTGGATATAGAAGTGCTGTTGGAAAAGACCCATATAGGGGGTTAGAAATAGAATTATGTTCAGCACAGTCATGTTCATGGTTATGGGAATTCCTCCAACATGAATACTGTATGCCATGATAACTCGACTCTGTATTTGGTATATCTTTCAGCATGATATTGTAGATCAATTGGTGTTATTATAGTTGATCATGCAATTTTACTTGGGCTATATTTGTCAGTACTTTCTGCAGTCTGATTTGTTTCATTAGATCACTTTCTTCCCCTTGGACATCACTGGGTTACTGATTGGCTGTGTTTTACAGCAGATGACAGAACCTGGTCTGATCAAGGGAAGTTTTTTCCAAGTTCCAATAGTAAAGGTCTGTATATTTTACTTTAGCCTCTGCTTGTATTCAGTGTTTTCCACCTTTGTGTGTGGTTCTGATCAGCGAGGGTTGGATATTATAGCCTTCTCAGTTTTTGTTTTTCTTGGTCCCTGGAGCGCCCCAAGCCTCACGGCGGGTCTGAACTCTGCCGAACGTTCGACCGAACCAAACGAACAAACCCGAATTAGGTTTTTGAACCGAACGACCGAACGGTCGAACATCCAAACCCCGTTCTGTTCGCACATCCCTAGTCTGGTGCCTTAACTAGGAGACCATCTTTCTTCACTGTGCTTTTGAGCTTTTCTGCCCTCTGGTCTTCCCCACCCCCTCCTAAGTAGAGCGATCAAAATAAAGACTCCATTTGTTGGAATGTGAAGAGGTGCAAGCTTCCCCCTCACCCCAGTAACCCTAGCTTAAACCCCTACCATAAACCCTCAATACTCTTTGATTCTTTTTCCTTCTAGTGCATTTTACATGGCCAGTTTATCATAGATGTTATTTAGCCATGCATTTACCTGATTCCTATTTGAATTCTATAGAAATTCCTGATTGAATACCACATTTCCTCTGTCTATAGCTAATTTACTTATCAAGAGGCCTCTCATGTCTAGATGGATATCAGCTGTTCTTGACTGCATTACGTTTTCCCATAGTCGTTTTTCTTCCCATTTACATATGCATCGAACTGAATATAGGGGACACACACAAACACACACAAGCGCACGCGCTGTATTGGACACTCCCAAACTGAAAGGGGAAAAAAATATTTTTTTCTCATGAAAGTTTTAAAGCCAGCTCAGTCCCAGCAGCAAGTTGTAGGAAATGTAATATAGGGTAGGAAAAGAACTCTGTCCACTCCACTTCTCAAAGAGAATACAGAATGGGCTCTGCAATGAGCTGAGCTAAAATACTGGCTGTAAAATCCAGCTCAGATATTGCTCAGCAACCCCAGAAGATTCAGGACAAAAAAAGAATATCTGTGTTTTCAAAAGTCTGAAAAGCTTTTTCTTTTCTTTTTTCTTTGTGTTTGCTTTCCTTTAACTTAATTTCCCCTCCTTCACTCAGCCCCTGTCCTCCAGGTAGCTAGAGGAAAGGGTAAGAGAAAAACCTTATGCACATTTCCAAGAAAAAGGTACATTTCTCTCTATTGAAATACCTTGCATTATCTTCCAAACACATGTGAAACTAGTTTTGGTTTTTTAAATATTTGCTCGTATTTTTGGTTTCTTGTCTTGCCAGTACTAGACAAAATGAACTCTTAACTTACAATAAGAAATAAATTGAAACGGTCAGATTCTTAAAGAGCCAGGTACGCCTCACAAATATCACATAATGGATCAGGATTCTAGAAATTAGGATATTAATCTAAATGAAATGAAATCATTTTACTGTCTTTGTGCAGAAATAGTTATTCTAGTGTTGGTTGGGGAAGGTATTCTACACACTAGCAAATGGTATTATTCACTACAAATCTATAATACAAGGCAACAGGAGATTTCCCCTCTGCCCCCCCACCCCAACTTACATAGTTCTTTTTCTACACAAAATAAAGATCCACTAGTCTTTTAATATAATGAAAATTGTTGGTATGAAAAATAAATTTAATATCATTGATGTTATCATTATGCTTTAAATATGCTAGCGTCTTCCAACCATATACAAAGATATTGTACCTACAAAGCCCTTCACAACCTCACTCCCCTCTACCTCTCTGCCATGATCTCCCTCCGAATCCCTGCTCAAGCACTCCGCTCCTCCTCCATCCCCTCCCTCACTCTCCCACGCCTCCCCTGCTCCCCCAACCACCTTCGTCCCTTCTCCCTCGCTGCCCCGCAAACCTGGAACTCCCTCCCTGTCTTTGTCTGCCTTGCTCCCACCCTCCATGCCTTTAAGTCCCTCCTCAAAACCCACCTCTCCGCTCTGCCCTTCCGAACTCCTGCTAAGCACCTGTTATCTGCAAATTCCCAATTTACTGTAACCAAGTCAAGCACGTGTACCTGAGCTCTCGCATCCTCATGAATGGGTGAAAACAGACATGACGCTAACCACCCTTTAACCACCCTTGGTGGTTATTTATGCATGTTGCAGGGCTGTATTGGTGCCCTATGCAGCCCTGAAACATGCATAAATGACCACCAAGGGTGGTTAAAGGGTGGTTAGAGTCATGTCTGTTTTCACCCACTGTCGCATCCCTTGTCTCTCCCTCTGTTCTCCCCTTCCCTGTCTCCCCTTCCCCTGTCTTTAGATTGTAAGCCCTCGAGCAGGGACCATGTCTATCTTATTCTTTGTAAGTGCCAGGTACATCGCTGGCACTATATAAATGCTAATAATAAAATAAAACAATAATAATAAAAAATAATAAATAAATAAATAATAACAACAACAGCAACAGATTTAAGAAAGGGCATATAACATGAAAAAAGGTATCTCACACACCAAAGTTACAGTCTATACTTGTTACTTTCTAATATATTGAGAATGTCGTGGCAGTATGGCCGCAGACAGGGCCGGCCTTACCATATGCGAGACCCAGGGTGGGGAACAAAGGCAGGGTCCTATTCTTCCGGCAGTGGCTTTGCCCCGGCGGGCCTAGGGGCACACCCCAGCTCAGGGGGCGCTCCTCAGATTGGTCTGGGGGTGGCACGTTATCCAGGCCTGGGCTCAGGGATGAGCGAAGGGGCACTCCCCTCTGCCCATCCCCAAGCCTGAGTCATCGGATCACTTACCTGATTCCCCACGACCGCCGCCATCCTATGCCCCATGCTGGGCTTGGAGCCTCAGGTGGGGTGAGCACCGTGGCAGCAGATTAAATCTGCCGCCACACTGCCCGCCGCCACTGGATGTTCTAATGCCACCCCCCCTCCGCTGCCTGGCTGTTTCATCCAGGGAAAATGAGGGAGAGGCTCTCCCTCATTTCCCCTGGCTGAGACTGACAGGCAGCAGGGGGGACTCCCATGGAGTATGGGAGATGCAGGGCCTCTGCCTCTCCCTCACTCCTGCTGGCCCCCTCCGCTGCCTAACAGAGTCAGCCGGGGTCACGCTCAGGGTCCCCAGCTCCCAGTCACTGTCAGGCTGGGAGCTAGGGATCCCGAGGTCAGGGGCACCCCAGGAGCGCGCCCCACGGTAGGGCCAGGCCTGGCTGCAGAGGCATCTGGACTTCAGCAATATCTTAGGGAAATTCAAGTCTCGGTTCTTGCCTTCCCGTGGAGTAGAGACCATACTTGTCAGGGTGATGAATGATGTGCTGATGATTTTAGATCAAGGACAGATGGCCATTTTGTATCATGATGGACCTTATGGGAGCATCTAATACAATTGACTATGGATTGCTGCTTTAACAGCTGAGGGACATCGCTGGGTTGAAGGGGGCTGGCTGTTGGAGGTTTTACTCATATCTAGAAGAGTGAAGTCAATCAGTCATGATGGATGGTTATGCATCATCCCCAAGATATTTGAAATGCAACATTCAGTGCTTTCTTTCATGTTTTACAACGTATACATGCAACCCTTCAGGGATATCTTGACTAAGCATGGGGTTGGGTATCATCAATACGTTAATGATACACAACTGTGTATATCTTGCCCCATGAGTCCTGTTGCCTCTGCCTTGGAGGAATGCCTGAATTATATAGCTGGCTGGATGCATCAGAGCTACAATGTTCTCAGTCCAGGGAAGACTGAGGTGATGTTGGTGTGGAGGGACAGCCAGTATGAGGATGCTTTTTCAGCTACGTAATTTGTATAAGCTATGCCCTTATTTATCACAGGCTGATTTTACCACAGTGATCCCAAGACTTGATATTTTAAATCTTCGCTTCTTTGGGATTCCAATGGTGCTTCTCTGGTGCATGCAGTTTGTTCAGAATGCAGCAGTGCAGCTACTTTCTGGTCTAGGCAGCCATGATCATATTATGGCCACCCTGTGTGCTCTGCATTAGCTGACTGTAGTGCGTCGGATTGAATTTAAGACTGCATTGTTGGGTTTTAGGGTCATGAATGATATAGGTCCAGGCTACATTTGAAACCTGCTCCTGGTGTCACACCTTAATGGTTATCTGTGCTCAGAAACCACATGCTGTTTAGGGATCCCACCATTGCGCCTTAAGTTGGTGGGAGATCAGGCTTTTGCTGAGGATGGCCCCTCAGTGTTGAGTGATTCCACACTGATGTCCATCTCAGTTCTTCCCACCTTACCTTTAAAAAGCATCTGAAGACTTACTTGTTCTCCAGGTGCTTTTAGGATCCAATGCTAGCTCCTCTTAATAGGTTTACACCTCCCAGTTTTTACCTTTCCCTTTTAAACGTTTTTTTAAAATGGATTTCTATTTTAAGTTGTTTTTACATTGTTTTATGTTGGAAAGCACTCCAAGTGCTATTTGGAGGAGCACTATAGAAATAAAATTGATTATTATTATCTACTAGGGATGGGACACAGGAACAAAATTTGATTTCGGTTTCAGATCCCTGAATTTCGGTAACTGACTCGGTTCAGTTTCGGTTCTCAGTTCTTTTTCCCATTGAAGTCAATGGGATGTTTTCATTGCAGGACGTCTGCTGTCTTCCATAATGGCACCGACACTGTCAGTGCCATTTTGGGTAAGTGTTGCACATGTGTAGAATGGCTTTGGTGGCCATTTTGTGCATATGTGCCGACGCTCTGGCAGCATTTTCTTCACCCGGAACAGCAGTGGACCAAGCAAGAAGAGCAGAAGGCCCGACTGCCTGGCAGAGGAGCTGGCTCTGCTGACGGTGGCCGAACCTCCTCTGCTGCTGGGTTGTGGTGGGAGCTGGCTCCGCTGCCATGCATCCAGGCCTTCTCCACCACCCCGAAGCAGAGAAGGCACAGCAGCCTAGCAGCAGAGCCAGCTCCCCAGCTGCCGGCAGCAGAAAAGGTGGCCCTTCCTCACCCCCATCCTCTGAACTTGGACTGGCAGCAGTAAGTTCAGGGGCCCGGGGTGGGGGGTAAAGACAGGCCCAAGGGACATGGATCCCCACCCCCACCCTCTGAGGTCAGGAGTGAGCCCCGGGGAATGGGGGTGGGGGAGGTTTCCCCAACCAGCTCTTTCCATTGAAGGATTTCCCATTGACTTCAATGGGAACATAAGATCCAAAATTGGGAACTGAGATGACCCTATTTTAAATTCAATAATTAATCTTCAGAAACTCAGTCTCTTCTTGGCTATGAAGATGTGAAAAGTAATAGTATGAAAATGGGTGGAAACAGATGTCCTGATGGGACATCTGTTCCTCCAGGGGAAGGGGAGGGCTTCCACTAGTCAGGTACGCTCTTGCTACAGGAACAAACATTGCCGCAGCTTCTCCCAGATGGGGGGGAAGGGGTAGCGGGGTGAGTAGAGACATGGAGCCACTTGGCTGTGTTCCTGACATCGCCCCACCACATCCGCTGCCATGATGGGCACCATGGCAGCCCCTCACACAGGGATGAGCCGGGGTCAAGAACAGATGTTCCCACCTGGTTTGCTTTCTGTGCCCCGGCCAAGTAGGAGCCAGGCTTGGACTGTGGGCCTGGATCATACCAGGCCCACATTTCCCATCCGGATCCTACCTGGCTAGGGTAGGAACTGGGCCCATATCTGGAGGGCCACAGCAGACAACCCGCTGTGACGTTGGCCCAGATGGGCCAGTGTCATGTATGTTAACACCCAATCTAGCATGCCTCCCAAGTTGTGACTGTTTCATTAGCAGGGTTTTTCCTAGTTATTGAAAGATAGTCTCAACATCTGAAGTAGGCAACAAGAGATAATGGTGGAAGATTAATCATTAGTTGTTAGTAGACATGTTTTTTATTTTATTTATTTAGAGACATTTTTAGCCCATTCCCTCCTGCTCACAACAGCAACTTGAGGCGACTCACAACAAGAGTTGATAACATAAAACAATTCAATAATTAAAATCAAATGCATAAAAGTTGTATAAAAAAATCATTAAAAGAGCGGAACCATCCTCCCCACCCCACCACCCAACCCCATCCCACTCTACCCAGCTTCCTCCTCAAAAGCCTGACAATACCGCCAGGTATCATCTATGGAAAGAGGGGAGGTCTTGGGCCAGGCAGTCCTCCATCGGGAGGGAATTCCACAGCCTAGGAGCGGCCACCAAGAATGCCCTCCCCATCATCGCCACCTGGGAAACCAGGGAGACTTCAAGTCGGGTGTCCCTGGCTGACCACAGGAGCCGCACCACAACCTGGGGTGTGAAGCATTCCTTCAGGTGCCCAGGTTGGTCCAGGCCAGTTAGTGCTTTATAGGTCAACGTCAACATCTTGAATCGGGCCCAAAAGACAATAAGCAGCCAATGCAGAGAATGGAGCACTTGTGTAATGTGCTCATGATGACCCGTCCCCGTAATGAGGCGTGCCACCACATTCTGCACCAGTTTCTGCCTCTGGACAATCACCAAGGGTAGCCCCACGTAGATTGTGTTGCAGTAGTCCAGTCTAGAGGTGATGAAGACATGGATAATGGCAGGTGCTGTGCGCAGCCAAGAGCGCCAGAGGTAATGCCCCTCCTGTGCCCTCTGATGCTCCTATGCCCTCTGATGCCCTTCCTGTGCCCCCTGCCCCCCTGCACACACATCCTCTTACTTTCAAGAAGTTCAAGAACTCCTCTCAGGGCCCCCAGCAGCTTCCGCTGCTCATTTTCAGGAAGGAGGGGGGGCCCCGCACTGAGCCACCAGAAACTGGGGAAATTGGGCCGCCAGAAGTTTGTTTTTTTGTCATCTGTGAGCTGACTGAGCAGTGAGCTAGTGCAGTGAACTGAGCTGACTGGCTCACTCACTCTCTCCCAGCCATTCCTCCCCCCCCAGCCTGGAGGAGGGAGGGACTGGGTGTTGCATGGAGTCCCATAAGGGACAAACATAATAGGAATGTGCTTGGGGGCTAGGGGGAGCCATCCAAGCACTTGTAATGGGAAACTGCAGATTACCAGTACAGTCACCAGGGGGCAAACTTTAATTGAGCCCTATGGGCTCAATTTTTAAATGCCACCTGGATGCTGATTACAAGTGCTCAGGCGATTGTGTGTTTGCACCGCTTTAGAACTGAATTGGAGTAGGCAGGCAGTGCTGTGGGAGTTTTTAGGGTACGTATGCTCAGTGAGGGCATGGGCTGTTTTGCTCTGCTGAGCTGTGTGCATTGGCGGCGGCACCATTTTGTGGAGTGTCCTGGCATGATTGGAGGGGACTCTGTTTGGCTCAGTGACTCAGTCACATCCAGTTGCTTGATGGACACCTCCCCCTCACCCCCTTTGGGACAGAGACACTTTTTTGGAGGATTGGACCAGACCAGTATCCGGATTCCTACTGCGTGAAGTGGGGTGAGTATTAAATTGGGGGGGAACAGGGGGGAATGTGAGACACTGGGAGAAAGGGGGGCCAGGCTGGGGGGAGGTAGACTGGGAGGCAGTCACTGGACCTGGAATGGGGCTGGGCTGAGATGGGGGGAAGTTAGAAGTGAGGGCAGTGGGCACAGAGGCTGAATGGGGCTGGGGGGAGAGGAATGTGACTGGGGAATGGGGCTGGGGTGGAGTGGAGGAGGAGTGGACTGGGACTTGGAGACACGGGAATGGGGGAGGGGTGCACTGGAATACAATGGGGAGGGTGCAATGGGGACTTGGGAAATCTGGCTTGGGAATGGGATGGGGAGGGGGGTGCACTGGGAGATGAGGGGGTCAGGGGACTCAGGGAGTCTGACTGGGGAATGGGGGAGGGAATGAACTTGGAGACAATGGGGGAGGGGGCAGGGGGACTTGGGCAGTCTGGCTTGGGAATGGGACTGGGGAGGGGTGCACTGGTAGATGAGGGGGTGGGGGACTTGGGGTGTCTGACTGGAGATTGGGGGAGGGGGATGCACTGGAAGACATGGGGGTGGGGCGACTCAGAGAGTCTGGCTGGGCAATGGGGCTGGGGGAAGGGGTGAACTGGGAGACGCATGGGGGAGGGGTGCAACAGATGTGAAGTGAAGCATGTTTTGGTGGACAAGTGGAACTCCTCTCTGTTGCTTTTGTGGTGTGTTCAGGATAATATGGTTGGTTTAAGATATGGTTTCAGTGGTAGTTTCCCCTGTGAAGTTAAATAGGGGAGCTAAAGGGGAAGAACTGTTGGCATGTAGTGCTGAGGGGGAGGAGAGAGAGGTGGTCGATGGGGTAGTTTGGATGGGGTTGGGAGTACAGAGAGGAGAAGGTGAGGACGTTGACGCAGTTATGCTCACCGATATAGGATTGGTGGGGCCACCTCCTCCCGGTGAGAGAGGGATTGAGGTGGTTAGAGTTTCCCTGGTGGCAGCAGGGAACGAGTGGCAAGAATGTGGGACCTTCCCCATGGTGATGGGGGAGGTCATAGAATGGGATATCGGTGAAGCATAAGGGGGGTGGATTTTTTGACGGTTCGGATTGTTATATTTTCTGCTGTGCTTGATCTTGTTTTGTATTTGAAATGTTGAATTTTTGTATTGTTCTAGTTATTATGTTAATATGTTTATTGACTTGAGGTTCCCTGTGTGGAGTATAGCCCTAGATTGTAGATTGTATTGTGTTGTAAGCCGCCTCGAGTCCTTCGGGAGAGAGGCGGGGTATAAATTAAATGGAAATGGAAATGGAAATAGTTTGCTTTTGCTTGTTGTGTGTTTGCCGGTGCACTACTGATTTCCCCCCTCCTCCCCCAGGCATGTGCAAAGGCCGTGGCCATTTTCTGGGGCCCCACTGGCCATGGCTACTCTGAGTTAAAATTGGTCCCTTTCCTGTTTTACATGTAAATTGTCTGCTTTCTGTTTTCCAGGACCTAGGGACTTGGATGGAGGAAGGGTTTCTAAAAAATCCAATTTTTGATGGAATGTTCCTTGCATTTTAAAATGACCACGCCTTTTGCAGTTTGGTGGGGTGTTGTGAGTAGAGACAAAATGGCCTCTGCCTCTCTAGTAGAGAAGTCATTTTGTGAATTTGTGTGTCTACTGGTCGTGTGACTACTCTTTTATAAAATGGTCCTGACCCGCCCGTTGCTGTTTTACAGCTGCTCCCTGCTGCTGGAAAGTTGTTTGGTGGCAATGCAGGCCTGCAACAGGGCAAACTTTTTTAAAAGGCCTGTTTGTTTGGACAGGCATTTGGCTGTTGGGGATAGGGTGTAGCTACTAGGGATGCTGGTCTCGCCAGTTTTGCTTGCAGTGCCTGCTCTGAGGTAGCCCCACCAGTGGCACTCCAGAACATCCCAAAACAGTGGAACAGGTGTCTGTCTAATGTGCAGTCCCATGCTGCTGCTCCACTTACAGGTGGTCATTGCCCTGACAACACCATAGCATTGCGGACACAACTCTGTGCTGGGGGTGGGGGCACTACACAGCCAGACCATTGGCCGGAGAATCCACCAGGTCCATCTGATCCTGATGTGCACCTCCATGTCTGCCTCCTCTGAGCCCCACTTGGGTGGGACTCGGAGCAGACAGACATGGGGGTTCAGCTGCAGGGCAGCAGCTACAGGGGCAGGCACCCCGTGTCCATTTGAAAACACCTGTTCTCTCTCTACTTTCTTTGTTTTCATCCATTCAATCCAAAATGGGGTTCTATTCATGAAAGTAATTCTGTTGAAATGGCAGGGGGGCAGGATTGCTGTTTGTTGTTTCACAGTAATTTACACATCTAATTTATTCTACGAACATGTTTTTAAAAATCCTGTTAGGTTCTAGTTTTGTCAATTCAATCATAACTTCAACTTTAAAAAAACAAACAACAAAAACAAGAAAGAAAGGAAAAAGAGGGTGAGTTGGATGGCATGGTCTTGTACATCTGAAGGTCAAACCTATTTAGCTATTCTCGTGGGTGAGCCAAAACACAAATCTAACAGGCGTGATATTTTTTTACCAGTAAAGTCTGGGTTCGAAGTCTGGGGATACTCCTCGATCTGCTGCTCTGCCTGAATCTTCAGGTGGGAGCTGTGGTGAGGAGTGCTTTTTGCAAGTTACATCTGGTGCGGCGGCTTTGGCCGTACGTCCCAGACTATGACCTGGCCACCATTATTCATGTCTTTATCACCTCAAGACGACTACTGCAGCGTGCTCTATGTGGGGATACCCCTAGTGACAGTCCACAGACTACAGCTGGTGTATAATGTGGTGGCTCATCCCCTTACGAGGACAGGTCACCGTGAGCACATTATGCCAGTGCTCTGCACTGGTTGCCCATAGTTTTCCGGGCCCAATTCAAGGTGTTGGTACTTACCCTATAAAGTCTTATAAATGGTCTAGGCCCCTCCTATCTGCAGTATTGCCTCACTCTCCACGCCCTGGATCGACCTCTGCAGTCTGCCAGGAGCGCCCTTCTTGATGTCCCCTGGGGGGCTACAATGGAGAGGACATTTTCGGTGGCTGCACCTAGGCTGTGGAATTCCCTTCCGGTGGAGGCCCAGGTGTCCACAGACCTCACCTTGTTTTGATATCAGTGCAACACCTGGCTATCCCACCAGGCCTTTGGTGAGGGACATGGGTGAAGGGTGGGTGAGGTGTGGCTTGGCTTAGGGAGGGTGGGGTTTCTTTCATTATTTTTATGCCATTCCCTTTTATTTGTATTATGTATTTTATGCCTGTGATTTTTTAATGATATTTTAATTTTTGTAAGCCGCCTCGAGCTGCATATGCAGGAGAGGCAGGGTATAAATGATTAATTAATTAATTAAATAAATAAATAAAGACAGACAAAATTGTTTGGTCAGACCAATGGCCAGATCCAATTTTTCTGCCCCAGTTAAAAGCAATTCCAATGGCTCCCACTTCTTGTTGGTCCAGTCAAACAGCTATTTTGTAGGGTGCAGTGCATGTCCTAGGGTTGGAGCTTGCAAATCAAGATTTGGGGCTGTTTCATTAATGTCCTCTAAGTTATTTTTCTTCTCTTAAAAAAAAAAAAATGTGAGCAAGCATCCTAAAAATATAATTCTCTACAACTGTTCAGGGAGTACAGAGGCACTCAGATGCCAATAGATGAGATTCAAATTCAAAATTCTTCTGAGATGAATAAGGACTGACTAGCCTGAATAGATTTCCAGACCTCATCCTGGGAAATGTCAAATAGAGAAAATTAATAATAAAACAAACAACAACAACAACACAAAACAAAAACAAAAACAACAATAATAATAAAGATATTTCCAAGTGACTAGGTTGTATTTTATGTTTTGTGAAGCCCTCAGTGCCATTTGGAGGTGGTGGTGGATACAAAAATATCCACCACCACCACCACCACCAAATGGCACTGAGGGCTTCACAAAGCATAAAATACAACCTAGTCACTTGCAAATGTTTTTATGGAGTCACACTCCTTCTCTAATACAAAATCTATTTGTCTGAATAGGACAAACAATTGTGTGTTCAATAATGCCCACTTAGGCCCTAGCAATTTTTTTTTCCATCTCTGTCTGATTACCTGGCTTCAGACCTGGCCCTGGCTCCCAAACACGGACTCCTGGATACAGATTTGGCTTTCATGATTGGAATCATCCCCCTGTCTTCAACCCAATATTATTGATTATTAATTATTATTAATTATTATTATTATTATTATTATTAGAAAGCATTTATATAGTGCCAGCAATATATCTGGCGCTTTACAAAGTAATGGAATAGATATGGTCCCTGCCCTAGGGTTTACAATCTGAGACGGGGGGGGCAGGGGAGACGAATGAAGGAGAACAGAGGGAGAGACAAGGGGTGTAACATTAATGAAGATGCGAGGACTCAGGTGCACATGCTTGGCTAGGTTACATCAAGAATGATGGCTGGCTGGTCCGTGTGATGCCAGGCTTCTGTATCCTGACACAGTTCCAGTCCTTGACCTCCAGTTTCAATAACCTGACCCTCAGTTCCCAACCCAGACCCTGATCCCTTTAGGCAGGGTCTGTGGCTGCTGGAGTCTCATTACTAATAATAAGAGAATGGCATACCGTCCAAAAAAAAAAGATACAGGTTATTTATTTTATTTATCTATTTTACAGAATTTATACCCCACTCTTCCCGCCACAGGCAGCCCAGAGCAACTAACAACAATAAAAAATATAAATATAATATAAAACAATTTAAAACACTTTATAACATACTAATCATAATGGGGGGAAAACCCACTCCATCCACCCCATCCCCACCCACCCTTACCCCTCTCCTTCACCAAATGCCTGACGGAACGGTCAGGTCTTACAGTTCCTACGGAAGGCCGGGAGGTCCGGGGCCAGACGGGCCCCTACCAGGAGGGAATTCCAGAAGTGCGGCACAGCCACCGAGAATTCCCTATCCTGCGTGGCCTCCCGGGAAACCCGGGGGACCTCCAACACGACGCCCCCAGATGACTGCCGGGGCCTATCTAGGACCTGGGGAGTGAGGTGATCTCACAAATAAGCAGGGCCCAGGCCGTTTAAGGCTTTATACGTTGAAACCAACACTTTAAATCGGGCCCGGAAGACTATTGGCAGCCAGTGCAGAGATCAGAGCACTGGTGCAATGTACTACCAGTGGCCCAACCCCACCAAGAGCCGGGCCACTGCATTCTGAACCAGCTGCAGCTTCCGAGCCATCACCATAGGTAGCCCCACGTACAGCGAGTTACAGTAGTCTAACCAAGAGGTAATAAAAACATGGATGATAGTGGCCAGGTCAGGAACCAAAACCAACGACCAAAGCTGCTGCACCACATGTAACTGGTGGAAGGCACTCCTCACCACAGCCTCCACCTGGAAATCCAGCTGGAGCCGCGCATCGAGGAGCACCCCCAGGTTCCGTACCTGGGAAGTCAGTGGAGGGCAGACCCCATCAATTGACGGGGCTGTCAACTCTGCCGACTTACCCACTAACATCACCTCCATCTTGTCAGGATTCAGTCGCAGTCGGTTAGCCCTCATCCAGTCCACCACAGCTACTGAAAAGTGGGTAAGCACTGAGACAGCCGAGCCTGGGTCAGTTGAAAATGAGAGATACAGTTGGGTGTCATCCGCATACTGATGACACCTCACCCCAAACTCTCTGATCACCTCGCCGAGCGGCTGCAAAAACACGTTGAAAAGGACAGGGGACAAAACTGAACCCTGCGGAACCCCACATGGGAGGTCTCAGTAAGATGAAAAACAATCACCGAGTACAACCCACTGAGTTCTTCCTGTCAGGAATGAGCAGAACCATTCAAGAACAATCCCACCCACCCCCGCACTGTCCCGCAAGCATGTCACCAACATCTCATGGTCGTAGTCAACAGTATCAAATGCTGCCAACAGATGTATTAGGACCAATAGGGTTGAACGACCCCGGTCCTTTTCCCAGTGGAGATCATCCACCAAGGCCACAAGTGCTGTCTCAATGCCATGACCCAGATGGAAGCCAGACTGCGAAGGATCAAGATAACTGATGTGGTCAAGATACTCCTGGAGCTGCTGAGCCACTACCTGTTCAATAACCTTCCCTAGAAAAGGAAGGTTAGAGACAGGCCGATAGCTGGCAGGGGAGTCAGCGTCAAGCGATGGCTTCTTGAGCAGAGGCCACACCACTGCCTCCTTGAGACAGCCCGGTACTCTGCCCTCCCACAGGGAGGCACTGACCACCCCCACCAGCAACTGCCCTATTGTCTCCCAGCAGCCTTAACCAGCCAGGACGGGCACGGATCTAATTCACAAGAGGTGGCTCGAACAGCCCCAAGCACCCTCACTACATCAGTAGGTGTCACCGACTGAAAGTGATCCCACAAAATTGGACAAGCTGCGGCTTCTACAACATCTACCTCCTCCACTGCATTAGGTGCGGCATCGAGGTCTTGGTGAATACGAGCTATTTTCTCTGCAAAATAATCCGCAAAAAGGTCACAGTGGGCGGAAGATGACTCAACCCCTGGGTTGAGGGAGGCTGGACTGACCAGCCCCCGTATGACCCAGAACAGCTCCGCTGGACAGGATTTCATGGATGCTATGAGGGCAGCAAAGAACTCCCTCTTTGCTGTACGCATAGCCACGGCATAGGCTCGTAAACTAGCTATATGTAGCAATCTGTCAGCTTCAGCTCAAGATCAACACCACCATTGCTCCAACCATTGCTCCTCTTGCTTCAGGACCCACAGTTCCTCGGAGAAACAAGGGGGCCTGCAGGGCCACCGCCTGGGCAACGGACGCCTAGGAGCCATTTGATCGATGGCCTCCATCAGCAGGATATTCCATAACTTGACGAGATCATCAATGAGATGGTTGTTGAGGTCAGAGGGTAACTCCCCCAGAGCACCTAGAAACCACACCGGTTCCATCAGCCTCCGGGGGTGGACCATCCTAATAGTTTCCACACCCTACCAGATGCAGACATGTGCTAGAAGGGAAGTCTGCAGGAGATAATGATCCGTCCATGACAAGGGCACAGTTGATATCTCTGCCATTAACGGAGCACCTGCCTCAAGGCCAGTGCAAAACATGAGGTCCAAGGTATGTCCTCCAATATTTGTTGGGCCGTTGAACCTCTGGGACAGGCCCATGGTTGCCATGGTGGCCATGAACTCATGCTCGGCTCCCCCAAGCACCGCGGCGGTGTGAATGTTGAGGTCCCCCAGGACTATTGTCCTGGAAGACCGCAACACCACCTCCGACACAGCCTCTGCCAGAGCATGTAGGAAGGTCGCCATACTGGTAGGTGCATGGTATATCAGCAGCACTCCCCAACTGTCCCCTGCCAAATCAAACACAAGGTGGAGACCTTCAGTGCCTACCATGGTCCACACTGGATACCTCCTGTAGTGAAAAGATTGCAAGAAGACCTTTGTGCACCAACTGAGCCAGATAGTGGACACTTATATATCTTAATTCGGCCTGCATATGTTGTAGAATTTATTTTGATTGACAGATATGTAAAAACATATGTGTAATGTAAAGTTGAGAACTGGAAACTCATTTTTATGCAATGGATGTATCTTACGTAAGCTTCTTTGGCAACTTCTCTATATTGTATAAGTTGTTGTCCAGAAAGTCAAGGCCAGTTAGAAATGTTGTGGAAAGCTCCCTTATCAGGGCTCAGAGAAAGACGAATTGGAAGCTAAGAATGCTCAGGCAGGCAGCTGCACTAGTTAGAAGTGGTCACACGTGCAGTGATTGCATAATAAGTTTTATGAAGTTGGAATACTATAAAACATAGCAGCTAAGGAACCATCTTGGAACTTCATTGCTGGCTACTTTACAGACATGTGGAGGGGCGCAGCAGAACCTGGGGCCCGCTTGGGGATCATCCCGCAGCCGGTGTAGGAGTTCCCCGGCGTGCATATAGGGATGTGTGAGAAGTCTCTTTTACTTTCTGTATTCATTGGGGTTATTGTTTTTATCTTTATGCTTTATTATATTTAATAAACAGCTTTTTTGGCACCTATTGTTGGAGCTATCACTGAAACTGATCTAAACGAAAAACTTGCGAGACAATTGGCATAGTCGGCAGGATCAGTTCATCGAGCCAAACATGTGGTTCAAAAAAGCTGTTGGGCCCGAGCAAACTTGGATCCCGGGGTGGTCTGCCACCTCTGAATGGGCTCCGGTTGCTCAGATGTTGTGCCGGGTTTCCCCCCCGGTTAGTTGGACAGAGTTGCTGTGTCCCGGGCGGCTCACACCTCAGGCAATTGAGAAATGCCTGCAGGAGTTGGGAGTCCCGGGGGGGGCAAGAAATCAGTCTCTGGAATTTGTTGGGTGCTCCTTACAGCTGTGAAAGGGCTGTGGGAAAGACAGGAGCAGTTAGAGAGGCAGTGTCAAAGCACGGCTGAGGAATTAATAGCTGTGAAGCAGCGAAATGCTTTGTTACGTGAGGGGCTGGATGTCAGGGCTAAGGCCCTTCCACGATGAGCAAGACCCCCCCAAAGGGGGGATGAAGGAGCCGAATCCCCAGGCCCTGCCGCGCGTGCCGCCCCAGACCTCAAACAGGGCTCCAGTGAGGATACGGGTGAGGAGGGGGAGATTCAGCAAGCCCCTAGGGCTCCGGCCAAACCAGAGGTGGGGCTAGAGCAAGCCGCTGTCATCCAAACAGACCAAGTTCGGGCCGAATTCCGAACTTCCAAACCACGTTCGCACATTCCTAGTTCCCGGATTCCCAATACTAGCCCTAGAATTTGGTCTCCCCCATCCATCTGGATGTAATCGAGCAACAATCTGAGGGGAACCTGTGGGAATCGGGTCTCCCTAGCAGATACTATACACTTCTCGGACCACCTGCTCTTATTCCGGTGTCCGGGAAGTGGAGTTCGAATCTGGGGATGTAACTGAAGCTACTGGTCCACTTTGGGGGCTTTGTGCCTATAATCTCCGGAGCTCAGTTAGGGCTGCATTAAGATCATGGGTGGGTTTCAGGTGATACTGTCTCAGATCTACCCCAGCAGCTCTTAATTAATTCCATAAACAGGAGCGGAGGGAGACTACTCCCTGTTGGCTAGCAGGGACCCATGGCACAAACTGATTAGCAAGTCCATTCTGCTGATTGCTCTGGGGGTTGGGTCTAGCTGGGAAGCTTGGGACCTGTCCTGGGTGAGCGGATGAGTGGGGGCCATTATTAATGAAGGAAACTGCTTGGACTTGCTCTAGCTGGGGTTTCCTAGCAGCCTGCTTATGCCTTCCCATGTCCCTCATAATATCGGCTACCTGTTGGATACCTGCTGACAATTCCTCCCATGTGGTCTGGTTTATATCTATTCTTCCCAATTCCAATCTAGTCTGTGAAGTCAGTCCTGCATAAACTGCCTCAATAAATTCCCTATTATCCTGATGCCTATTCCTCTGAACTGGCACTACTACTCTGGCTATAGCCCCCAGCAGTTTCTTCCTGATTACGTAAGCCTCGGGTTGCTCACCCAAAGCCTGAGATTCCAATAGGAACAACCTCTGGGGACTCTGCCCTAGAATCATAACTCTCAACACTGCCTTCATCCATTTGCTGCAATTAGCGCCATGGAGATCAGTCATACTAAGCCCAGCTTCTAATGTTTGAGCCTCCACAAGGGAGGTACTTGCCCGAGCCAGCTGTGTTAAATCCACCCCATCTGCAGTTGGGTACATTTGCCACACTCTGGCCATCCATGCTATTACTGTATGTGCCCTAGGGGACCTAGCTGTTCTGCTATAGCTTTTGCCTTGGTCGGGGACCATCGAATCGCCTCCCTAATCTCCTCATGAGCCTGTCCACCCCTTCCTCCTTGGTGATCTGGCAGTTCACAATAGGGGAAAGGGGTACTGGGTCTTGCCATGCCAGGTTAAAAGGAGCCTCTGGGACAGCATCTAGGGGTATCTGGGCTGCTCCAGAGGGGGAAAACTGGATTCCAACTCCAGGTAGTCTTCAGTGCACACCGCGGCCACTAGACCTTGGTACACACTGAGTTCCCCCTAAGTCTCTGGATGGCCTGCTCACAACGTTCATGGCTAGCCGCCTTCTTAGCAACTCAATTCTGAGTGACTAAGAAGCAGGCTGCTGACTGGGCTTCTTTTAACTGGGCTTTGGTTTCTGCTAGCTCCTGTTCTGCTTGTTTGGCCCAAGCTATTACTATGTCACTCTCCTCTTGGGCTTTCCTAAGGGAATTTGTCAATCTCCATTTTTCTGCTATAAATTCACATCCCTCCTTGTCTTTTTCTACACATTTCTCTTCTAATCCTTTTGTCCTTGCACATCCCCTTCCCACTGCCGTCTGATCTTATCATCAGCACCTTCTGCTTCCTTCATCATCTCCTGCATATCACAAAAGGCATACCATAGTGCCCAAGCGGCACAAGCTTCCTTTCTACTTCCTTTTGGCTTAAACCTGTGGCAGTCTTCTGCATAAGCCTCACATGCAGAAGTGACGGGGTCCTTGGTTTTAAAACATCCCTTCCCAGCTGCCACGGGCACTTTCCTTTCTTTGCTATCCTCTTCCTAGTTTTGACACCCTACTCTCCTTGCAGAGCAAACCATCTATGGCTACACTCATAGGAGATTGTAGGGTTGGGCGAATGCAGTTCGGATGTTCAGACATCTGAATTGAATGTCCGAACTGAACTCTCGAATGACCGAACAGTTCGGTCGTGTTCAGATAAGTTCGGGGGCAGGAAAAATGTATTTTCAGGGCCAAAAATTCGGTTTCGGTATCAATAGCATTATTTTTGAATGTTCGGCCAAACCGAACTCGACTGAACCGAACCATCGAACCTAAACTTGGGTTTCGAACCGAACTACCGAACATCCGAAATGCATTCTGTTCGCCCATCCCTAAGAAGTTGCCATTGCTAAATGTTATCCCTGCTCTGATCCCTGTGCCGCTTTGCTGATCCCAAAACTACCAAATGCAGTTCAAAGACAACTCAAACTATTCTCCAAAAATCCCAGAACTAGCAAATGTAATTCCAAGACAACCCAATCTATTCTCAAATGTCCCTGGACTACCGCTATAGTCCCAAGACAAATTTCCCAAATCTATTCTCTATTTCATAAGATCCCAAGACTACCAGTGCAATCTCAAGATAGCTCAAATCCTCAAGTGTGGGCACAGATCTCAGAACCAACTCTGTGGCTCCAAGACAACCATCCCACACCTCGGGGCTAACTCTATAGTCCCCAAGATCTACTCTCCAAAATCTCTAGACCAATTCTATGGTTCCAAGACAATTCCTAGTTCCCTGAGCTAACTCTATATTCTTCAGGTACAAATTCAGAATTTAAATCTCGAACAATTCTGGGCAGCTACAGTTACACACTACGCCTCCGTGGGTTCCCACACGTTTCCTGAGTGAGTTATCACGTGACTGCCCGCATTCTCCACCAATTGTTAGGACATGGACCCACTCCATGAGTAAATATTGGGGGCCGGTACCCCAATATCTAAACAACCTCTTAAATTTAAGGGGAATTAGCTGAATTGATTCAAAGGGTCCACCCGTGTCCACTGGGATCAGTCTGAGGATGTGATGCACTGCCAGCTGACTGGAATTTCCCTCCCACCCCCAAAACAAAACAGGGATACTCTGATGCAAATAAGGGAGATTTATTGACAAAGGACTAGGTATGATGCATAAACAGTTCACCCATGGGTCAGTTCAGATGATACAAATAAGTTTCTATTGATACAAATAAGTTTCTATACCCTCCAACCAAAAACAGTTGACATACATACACATTAAGCTATAAGCAAAACCGTCTGATCTGGTTACCCTGATGTAGGTGGGCATTGCGTGAGAGGGGAAAAGGGGGAAATAAGCAATATTACCTATTCAATCCTGTTGAAAAGGGACAGGCAACCCTGTAGATCCAGTGGCGTTCGGAGATGGGGGTGGGGGGAGAAACTTGGACAGACCAAAAGGGGGTAATGGTCTGGGAGCAATCCTTGAAGCAAGAACACACACAGAGTAACCTGCTTGTGTTTGCGTTCAAGAATAACCCAATTTGCTCATGGGGGCCAAGGCAGTTATACGGTTTTGCGAGGCAGAAAGAGGGGTCTCAGAGTTGCACAAAAGGTGGGCTAGGGCTGACAAAGAAATCTTTACATGATGTATTGGGGGAAACAAAGCCTTGGGGGTTTTCAATGGGGGGCATGGCAGGATGAACCAGAGGGAACAAAGCTTCAGAGAATTTCACTGAGGGGCATGACAAGATGAATACGAGAGCCAAAGGAAGTTTCTATAAACAGGGGAATAAGACTATTTTCAGACGGGTGTGGAGTGATCAGCCTAATGATCAATCTATTGCTTGCCCAGCCTTCCTTGTTTCATTCTTATTCCTTCCAACCAGACCAGTTTTGCATGGGGCGTTTTCTTTCTTTTTCCTTTTTTTCCTCTGCTCCCCTGCACCCTTTTACCTATGTCTCGTGGGGTGCTGCCAAGGAGAGGGGGGTCTCTGGTCTTTGGGGAGGGGGGGATGGTGTTGTTCCTAACAATAAAAACTCAAGAAAGTTACATTTAGAAAAATGTTCCAAAATGAGCTGCTATTTTGAAGACCGATGGTCAGTCTCAGAGTTGCCATGA
The DNA here is from genome assembly GCA_003113815.1 of Sphenodon punctatus. NCBI lineage: Eukaryota > Metazoa > Chordata > Lepidosauria > Sphenodontia > Sphenodontidae > Sphenodon > Sphenodon punctatus. The sequence goes on along the minus strand of QEPC01008444.1, from coordinate 2,615,086 downwards.
CATTTTTTCACAGGCGTGAAGTGAATGTGCTCCACAAAGGCCACCACCTTTAAAAACTCATAGAAATAAGATAGACTAGTCAAACAAAGTCCTTGGAAATGATCCTTAGTAATTTGGATGATATTCAGTGTATTCTGACAAACTTTGTGAATGGAGGTGTCTATTTGTCCCTTAAAGCAAGAGGGTTGTTGGAAGTTACAAAAGCATCTCAATTCTTGTTTTAGCTGAGACTAAGAGAAAGATTTTGAATGTTTTGGTTCTTGTGAACAATTAACTTCAAAAAGAATCAATGTACCCAGCTGTCGCAGTTGAACGGATTGCTGTTGCCTGCAAGGAACTGAAGTTTGAAGATATTTTCTCAGAAATTTCATCCAGAGTTTCCCGTGTGTTTTTGAAATGTCTACTATAGTCGTATTGTTTCGAGCATTGACTGTAGTATATGAGAATTCCTTTTCTTGTTGGAAAAGAATTTTATCACACCACAGGATGAGCATGACCCATGAATGAAAAAGAAACCTCAACCTGCTGCCATTTGAAAGAGATTTTACCTTCAGAACTGAACCTGGATTTTTTTGTTTCTTTTTTGAAGAATTCAGATGCTTTTATCCATGAAGCCTTCAACTTCAGCTTTATTCAGCATCTTCACATTACAAAGTACTTTCATACTTCTGACTCTTTGAATAGTTAAATATGTTATATCGAGCAATCACATAAATATCTTGTTTTTTTCTATTTTTAAGAAAAATAAAGGCTTTTTTAGAAGGCTGCTGACTGAGAATGAATTTTTTAATGAAGTACATGAGCTTCTGAAGGCAAGCACAATTACCTTTTGTCATGAAGTCTGCTCTGCTCCCTCCTCCCCTTTGGCCCCTATGCCAGTGTCTTAGCTACAGCCCTCATGTTGACACAAGCAGGAAGGGTATAATGGAACAAAGCCAGTGTCCAGAAGGATCACCTCTAGGCTTAAGTATTTTTCAAACATAAAAGACACTAGTCCAATCCTATGTTCCTCTTGATTCTGTGTTTTGGAATCATAACAGAGGTAGTGTAGACTGTTTACAATAGTTTGTGTCTAGAAAACACATTGCTAGTACTGTATCTTTTTGTATATTTGTAAAGATACATACACTACACTGAAAGCCCAAACAAGATCTGGAATAAAGCAATCAAGTTGTGACAGCTTTAATCCTCCAGTTATTGTCTTCACTATCAAGAATTGTAAGTCATATGATTGCTGTTCCAATAGGAAACCTTTTGTGCCAAACACCATAATGTTTCAGATAGAGAAGACAAGACAAAAAAGGCTGAAATGAGAGTTCAGTAAACCAAGGAATCCCATTGAATCCCAGTGCCTGTTTTGTTCTGGGACAAACCGAGCACTGGAATGCACTCACCAAGTTCTTGGTGAGCAAAAAACGAGTAAGAAACAAAACTGATAAGCATCAGCTGGGAGAGCTGGAGAAGGGAGCCTTCTCAAGTGCTCCCAGATGGTTCCTGTCAATTTCAAAGTCAGCTTTTTCACACACACACACACACACACACACACACACACCACCAAACAACTGATATCAGAAGTGCACAAGACCCATGTGCACCTCTGATATTAGTCCCCCTGGGAACAGGCACACAATAGGAAGTTGCATGCAAGTGGGAAAAAAGCCTCTCCCTGCTCAGAAAAAGCCAAGCAGGGAAGTCCCCAGGCTCAGATGTGCAGCTCGCCAGCCAGGAGAGGAGGAGAAAGAAGCAGCCAGCAGTGACTGGGACACTAGGAGCCCCCACTCGGCAGTGAGGTGAGTCAATCCAGGAAGCGTAGGTGTGGAGGGCAGGGGCCTTGAAGACACTCACACACCCCAGAGCTTCTGAGATGCGAGGCACTGGGGGGAGCGCCTTTGAGCAACCCGTTGGCTGGCATTCAGAGGTTGCTTCCCCTATCACCAAACAGGGAAGCGCATAGCTGGCCTTTGCAACCTACAAGTACTCTCCCCCTCTCCCGCACAGCCATTTTTCAAACTACTCACTGAGAAATCACACCAGGACCAAGATCCCAGTGAGATCTCAGTCCCCGTGCTCACAACTGCAAGCATTTTCGCAAGAAGCAAAATTGCTGCTCGTTTCAGGCCTACACAATACACACATCCTTCGCCCAGTTGCATCTATTATCAAACTTAGGATCCTGAAGTTTTGGCTTCATGCCAACTTTATGGGGCAAAATAATTTTACAGCCATGGCATTAAATATGGCAGATCGTTTTCCCTGGGAGAAAGGGGGTGGCCTTGCTTCTGTCACAATTGGGATTTTCAAGGGTCTTTCTGCTTCTGTTATGGTACTCTAATGTACTTTCATTGGCTAAAGAGCTAATATTGGACGAAGAGCAGACCGAGACTGCTATGGTACAGGCCCAAAGAATAGCTTTGCTTTACAGCAAATTAAAGATATCTAATGAGTCTTCTTATTTGAATTTCCTCTCTGTTTTGAAGTACCATCGTGTATTTACTCTTGCAAGGTTAGGTCAGTTGCCTTCAGCAGTTACAAAAGGGAGAATTATGGGCATCCCATATGGCCTAGGGATGGGCGAACAGACCACGGTTCGTGTTCGGCCGTTCGTGTTCGGCCATTCGCCGAGTTCGTGTTTGGCCGTTCGGTCATTGAAATCGCGCGAGAGCTCGAAATCAAAAGCAGAAGCACCGAAAAACGGAAATTCGTGTGCGTGCGGAGCTGTGTGGTGAGTGAGTGTGCGTTTGACTCAGTTGGTGTGTTTTTGGCTGTTTGACTGTGTGTGACTTTGTTGGATTGGCTGGCTGTGTGTTTTCGTTCGGTTTGTGTGTTGGGTGAGAGAGATATCCTTGTTTTTTAAAAAATAAAATAAAATGAAGAAGGCTGTGGTGAGGATGCCCCGGCTGGGGGCCAACTTGCCAGTGCTGCCACAGCCACTGCCACTCGAGGAGGAGGAAGTGGCCGAGGCGGCTGCCCTGGTGGCGGCTACGGCGGCGGCGGTGGCTAGGGCTACTGCTGCAGCTGGTGCTGCTAGTCCTGCACTGGTGGCTTACTCCTCGGATGAGGAAGAAGCGGCGGGCTCTGGAGCTGCTGCCAGGTTCGTAAAAAAATTTTTACTTTGAGGACAAGAAAGGCTCTATCTGTTGGAGAGAGCTCACTGGCATGCGTGTGGGTACGTGGGCAGTGGGCATCAGTTGGGCACAAACAGTGGGCATCAGCGGGTGGCAGCGGATGTCTGCAACAGAGAGGGAGGGTAGGGTACTGTAGTGCGGTGGTCTTTGGCAGGAGCAGCACCCCCACCCAAACATGTGCTAGGCTAGCAAGGGTTCCACTCTCCAGTTGCCTTGCCATCCCATTCCCTATGCATATGCACCCTCAAATAAGGGCAGGCTCTTTCCTCCAGCCAGGGTTGTTGTTGTTGTTATTATTATTATTATAATTAACAAACATTTATATAGCGCCAGCAGTGTACTAGTGGCATCATCTTTACAAAGTAATAAAATACAGACATGGTCCCT
>QEPC01008444.1:2588359-2608513 GCA_003113815.1 Sphenodon punctatus | reverse complement strand
CCCGCCTCAAATCAAGCCCCATTGGCTCCATGCAGCCTAGCCCATGGCCAATTGCAGACTGCCAAGCCAGTGGTCTGAGGAGAAAAGAGATGGTGATTCGGCAGGCTGGCTGCTACTCAAAGCCACTCTCTCCACCCTCCACCCCTGGTGCCTGGAAGTCTGCTCCTAGCTGAGTCAAATGACTTCCCCCTACATTTGACCTTCCAGTGACCTGACAGACCACGTTTTAGCCACCTGAACACAACCGAATGCGATCCGAACTTAACAAACTGTTCGACCATTTCGTCGTTCGGATCTGTTCGGTGTGTTCGCCATTTCACCGTTTGGTGTTCGGTTCCGTTCTGTATGTTCGCGTTCGGGTTCGGTTGTCTGAACAGGCCGAGTTTGGGCCGAACACCGAACTACCGAACCGCGTTCGCCCATCCCTAATATGGCCACAGACTTTGTAGACACCATTGGCAGGGGTCAGTAGAGTCTATTTCCCATATGGTGTTTGATTGCAATTTGTACAAAGATCCTCATAATACATTTTAAAATACTATTGTTTTATCTATTCCTCCGTGTTCACAAGAAGATGTATTTTTGTTTTTGTTACAGGAGCGGGACCCTGTTATTACTTTACAGGTGGCTAAATATTTAGCGCTTGTTTTTAAAATTAGATCAGACCCCAATTTGGAATGTATTTGTTAAACCCTGTTTAACTCTCATCTATTATATTTCTTGTAAATTTTGTTATGGCCTATAGCTAGAACAAATAAAATCTTACTACTACTACATATCCTTTAAATCTAGCAGCTAAAGACGATCTGCAGCTCTTTCTCAAGGCACACATTTGTTGTTTCTTGTATGCATCCTTGATCAAATCATTAAAGGTTCATTATGAAAAGGGTGGGGGGCAGATCTCAGTAAATGAAGTTAAACCAGTTGAGGATCTACCCCCAGGTAACTTGCTCAGTGTCAACAATGTAATTAACATAATTTGTCAATACTTAACCATATAGAAGCAAGGAAATGAACTGTTAAGGACACCATGAAACTTACAATCCTCACATAATAAACAAGTTCATTATTCTCATCAAGTATAAAGACACTCATAAAATATAATTTCATAATGGAAGCTGAATGCAACCTTTGCTGTGCAGAGGCTACCACCTTTCCATAATGTTGATTTAGCCTCATTTGTGGAGTGACCTTGTGGAAAGTGACGTTTTCCCTGCACAAGAGTAATTTATTAATCAAGTTTTGCCAAAGGAAGGGTCTTCCCAGGGTGATGTAGGAAGGCTTATTTTAGATTCTCCTGCTATTATGAGTGGGACACAAAGACTCATTTGGTGGAAAGGGAGAAGGTGGTGATAGATTTTTCTCACAAAGAATTCTCTTGTGGATAATGGAAACTGGCTGTGGTAACCTCTGAATTATTCCTGTGGATCATGGGAATTGCATGTGGGAATGGTATATTTTGATGGGCAATGAGAGGTCTTTCTGATCAGAATCAATGGGTAAAAACAGACATGACCTTGCTCCGCTGTGTCCCACTTTGATCCACTGTAGTCCCAGTCCCACCTACACATGTGTTCAGGCACCGCCAGATGTTGACATATTTGCAGGTATTCTTGCTGTGACCTCGGAAATTCTCTGAGGTCACAGCATGGGCTAAGGCCCACCTGACCAGGTCACAGTGGGCCAAAGTGGGCCACAGTGAGTTAGCCCATCTGTTGTGCCCTGGCATACCCAGCCCGGCCCAGGGGACACTATGGCCAGCATCAACTGTTGTGTCTCATTGGCTTCCTGTCATGGCAGGGCATGGGGCCTCTGTCTGGGTGGGGCTGCCTGCCTGCCCGCCCATTTGTTGTGCTCCCAGCCCTACCCAGGCCATGTAGCCACCAGGATGGCTCCCCAGCCACAGGCACATCGGTTCAGTGCTCCGGTCTGACCGAGGCATACTGCCCATGATTTTGCACCCTGGGGTGGCCCAAGGAGCAGTCCACCCAGCCGGACATTTGTTTTTACCCAATATGTATCTATACCTCCATAGGCTTTGAGGTTTCACTGAAACTATGGGTGTAAACAGATGGACATGGGAGGCTTCCTGCCCCCAGAACTGCCCAGGGGGTGCATCCCCATGCCTGCCCACTTCCAGCCCCACCTGAGTCCACTTTAGAGAGACCCAGTGGTTGCCCCAACCTGCAGTCCACATGCATGGTGCCCCCTCTGCACTCTAGAATTGTGGGAGGATAGCCAGATGCTCTGGGCTGGTGCCTGCAACTCCATGGTGTTGCTCAGGGCAACAGACATCTGAAAGCAGAACTGCAGCGTGGGTCCGCCAAGCAGGTGGACAGTAGCTACACTTCAGGCCAGTGCCCTGGGTTTGACTGGTGCATTCCACAGGTGGTGCTCCGGGATGTTCTGGAGTGCCACAAGCGGGGCTGACCTAGAGCAGGCAGCCCCTGCTCTACTTCCACATCTGGCAAAATGCATTTAGACGGACGGGCCAGCCTGGGGGTGAAGTGGGCTGGCGTGGCCATCACCAGGGCAGCCTGTCCATCTAAAAGCACCCTATAGAGGGGATGCTCTTTGCCTGCTGCTCCTAGACTCTAATAGAAAGCTGCTATTCATCAATATTCTTCAGCTACTTCTCTCCCACTTGCATTATGGAGAAGTGGTAGTCTAAAGAGAGATTTTAGAATAATGAAACACTCCAGAGCCTAATTGTTATAAACCTTACCTATAGCCTGTTTTGCATCCCAGACGTTCTGGACCGCAGAGTGGTTCATCCTCTTCTGCCACCCTACCTCCCACTACGGCACCACTCCCAGCATGTCCATAAGCCTAGAGCTATAAGGGTAAAAGAGGGAACCATAGAGTCTTTCCTGGGAGCCTCTCCACACTTTGTATGGTCCTTGTAGACTCTACAAGGACCATACAAGTAGACCCTAGTGTAACTTAGAGAACCATAGTTGGAGTGATACAAGTCTCCCTCCAAGTCTCATACCTGTCAGCATAAAGGATTCTTAGGGTGTTTTCAAACGTGACGATACAATGGGTGGCCACACTTTAACCCAAGTTGCCACCTGCGATGCCGTCACGTTTGATCCCTGCCACCAGATGTTTCCGTGGGTGAGAGCAGGGCTCTCCACAGACCTTGGCAGGGTAAGCTCTGCACTGGACCGGGGCCAGAGCTGGTCTGGGCAGGCTCATCAGCCTTATAGGCAGTCCACGCTCTGCAGCATGAGGGGTGGGGTTGTGTGAACCATGTCCGCATGTCACCCCAGCCTCTCCTCACACCCTCCCTGGCCCAGACTGGCAGCACATCTATTCAGCGGCTGGGCAGGATCAAAGCATGGTGGCGCCATGCACCATCACATATAAAAACATTCTTACTGTGGATTTGAAGTTGTTCTAGTACAGAAGGTCAGTTTAGGAAGAGCTGTATGATTTTCATGCATCCTGCATAGGATGCCTGTTAGGTAGGGTAGGGGTGAACTGGGGCGTAGGATAAGAAGGAAGGGGCAAGGGTCGGGCACTTCCTCCTCTCTCGGGTAGTCCCACAAGTAGGATAATTCCCTCAGGATCATGGGTGGGCTTTCTCCCTGGTTATGGAAGGAACCCAGATCATCACAGGGAAGGAGAGGTAGAATATTGCCAAGGGATAGCGAGAAACAAGTCCACACTGTAGTCGCTCTCACACAATGCGCGGGGTCCAGGAGCAGGGAAGTGGATAGGTGCAGTAGGGGGAGTCCTAGGGTCTCAAGATGTGGAGGGGACAGGTCTGTCACTCTGGGAAGGGACAAAAGGGGAAGTGATCCACGGGGCAGAGGGACACACAAGGAGGTAATGAGGCAGGCAGGGAAGAACAATTCAAGTACTCACGGTTACCAGACTCTCACACAGGATAAAGAATAGGGGTAGGGAAACCAACATGGAGCAAGGAATCAGACTCACCAGAAACACCAAGATCCAGGAGGGGCCAGCCTCTTAAATGATTACCAGCGGGGCTCTGGTGCCCCGCTGGCCTTCTTATGGAGGAGGAAGCGGGGCCACCCCGCCCAGACTCAAGGCTCCACCCCCATGTCCCCCAACGTCCCACCAACCTCACACTATGGCAGGATGGGGCTAAGACCCATGAGTTTTCTGATGGCGGCGCTGGGGCTGGAGCCTGCGCTGGCCGCCCCACCCCCTGACCCTGGTGGGCCAACTCCGGGGTGATTGTGAGGTCTCCTGGGGGCGGGACCATTTCTGCCACATCAACTAGGCCCACCGCCAGAGCCCTGCCCCTGTCAGGTCTGGGCAGCTGCCCGGTCCCCTGCCGCACACGCCCCCGCTGACGGGGAACACGGCGCAGCGTGACAATGCCTTTTTTGTTGTTGTTGATTGTCCCTTATTAAAATTCTTGCAGCAAGTGCAGCTTTACCCAGTTCCAGGTCCGGCCTTACCCAAAGCGGGGCCCAGGGCATGGAAAGAAGGTGGGGCCTAACTTCTGGCAGCAAAGCCGCTGGTGGCCAGAGGACCTAGGGGCGCTCCCCGGCTCAGGGGGGCGCTCCCCAGCTCAGGGGCAGGGTGTTACCTGGGTCTGAGCTCGGGGATGGACGGAGGTGCCCTCCCCTCCGCCCATCCCCAAGCCTGAGCAGCCATTTGGATCACTTACCTGATCCGCTGTCGTCACTCTCGTCAGTTGCCGCTCTCATTCCCGCCACCACTGCCGCCAAATCCAGTCTGAGACCAGAGGCAGCCTGGGCCCCAGCCAGGCAGTGGAGGGGGCCAGCAATGTGAGGGAGAGGTGGGGCCTCTGCTTTTCCCTTACTTCTGGCAGAAGTGAGGGAGAAGAAGGCAGAGGCCCTGCCTCTCCCTCACATTGTGACGCTGGCCGGCCGGGCCCCCTCTGCTGCCTGGCTCAGTCTGTTAGTTTCAGCCGGGAGAAATGATGAGGAGGCGGGGCCTCTGCCTCCCCCTCCTTCAATTCCCCAGGCCGACTGTGACAGGCAGTGGAGGGGGGGATACGGAGTGTGGGAGAGGCGGGTCCTCTGCTTCTCCCTCACTCCTGTTGGCCCCCTCCACTGGCTGTCAGATGCGATACTCTCATTGGAGCCGCACTTGGGGTTCCAGCTCCAGGCCACTGTCAGGCCGGGAGCTGGGGACCTCGAGTGCGCCCCCCCACCCAGGAGTGGGGCCCTGGGCAGCCGCCCGTAACCGCGGTAAGGCCGGTCCTGCCCAGATCAGAGTTCTCTTTGGTATTCCAGTTTCAAAGGTCCATATATGCTGCTTATCTGAAACATGTTATCTACATAACATTTTGAATCTCCAGCTGGACCACCAGCCTAGACCAGTTTTCTTTTACAAGCAGTATTTCTTCTTCCAAAAGCCTCATGTACTGACACAGGTTTATTAGAACTTAGTGCAAAGCAAAGTGCTGCCCAATTGATAGTTACCAGCCCACCGATACATTTCACCGATACATTACAAAATGCCATTCATTCCTCTTCTATGGCCTTACGTTCCAACAAAGCAGCTCAAATTAGCACATGCATTTATTTGTGCTAACTTAAACAATACTTCCTTGTGAAATTCTTAGCATTATTTTTTTCCTCATGCTGTGATATTTTGTAATCAGTTTATGTCCATGATGTTGGCTGTCCCAAAAACACATCTAATTTTTTTTTCTTTGAAGAATAACTTTCGTTCATTGTTATCAATAAAATATCAAACACTGGTTACTCTAAATGTTTTTCCACATAATGATTGTCCTCCAGAAGGCTCAAAATGAATATTTTCATGTTGAACTGGATAAAAGGATCAGAATACCTTGCTTTACTTAAAATAATAATAATAATATTTATTTTTTAAAATGTAGTTGGAGGAGGGAAAGCTCTGAGGGAAAGAAATGTTTCTGGTTTTTGTAATTGACCTATCTCCATTTATCTAAAAATCCATGTTAAAAATAGACAAAAGGCTGCAACACGCTGTGTATTTGTGATTATTTATCCTGCTGTGATTTTTTTCACACATTTTTATTCAGTCACCTAGAGTAGATCTTGTAAAATTCAATAACCATTTCTTTGGGAAGGAAAAACCTCATAAGAGTCTGGAGGTGAAACAATACTATTCCCACACATTAAAAAAACTATGTAATAACTTACTCTGTCAACCCCAATCGGTTTAATAGATACAGTTTTCACACATTGCCCTTCCTGTTTTACACAGCACTAGCAAGGTGAAATTAAAAACTACGGTGATGTCATTGCATTGCTAGCTTGACATCTTATTGCAAGTGACATGGATAAATGTTGCCATTTCACTGGTCAATATATGTTTTGATGAAGTAGCTACCATGTCTGTTCACTTTCCACAATAGCCTTAAATGCAATGAAGGACAGATATAAAACTACGACTTTCCTCCATATCATATTAATGGTAGTTTATTAGTACTAGCATCCAAGTGCTGTCAGGGGTGTTAATTCCTTATTAAGAGGAATTAACTGAGAGCTGGCGAGAGAATTTTTTTAAAAGTTTTTTTATTTGGACAGAAAATAGGATCCCCCTTTGATAGGAACATGTCTATTTCAAGTTGGGTTACCATGCCTCCAGGTTTTAACCCATAATCTCCAAGCTCTTTGCAAAGCAACAACTTCTCCAGGTTATTCAGGAGACTGGAGCCACATTAGAAAGGGGAGATGTGGGATAAAAGCATCTTCCCAACCCTTTCTTGTGCAGCCCCACCCTCTTTGGAATATTGTGATGTCACAATTCTTCACAAGGGTGTTGTCACATGAGGCAGGAGGCTCTTTTTGCCCTCCCCCCTTTCTGACATGGCACTGGACACTTTGGATCAAAGCTTCAGAGGAGCTGGCAGCCTTCGTTTCAACTAAATGTTCTTATGGGAAATTTCTCTTTGAGATTGACCTGAAGCTAAAACAGCCACCACCACCACCAACCCGAAAAATGGGAGGGGGGGGCGGGCAACCAGAAACTAAAGCACAAAATGGTTCATTTCTGGTCCTGAATCAGTTTGTTCCATTGCACTACAGGCTTTCCCTCAGTGCATTATGGGAGTTGTAGTACTCAACTAGGGTTACCATACCTCCCCTTTACAAAGGGACACTTATAAAAGATACATGGTGCAGGGCTACATTAGTTTCAGTGCAGCCCTGCACCATGTATTTTTCATAAGTGTCCTCTTTTAAAAGGGGAGGTATGGTAACCCTATACTCGACTATTCTGTCATATAGACTGGCTACAGTTCCCACAATGGATTATTGTTCTCCACAGAGAAGTGTTATGGACTCTTGATCAGATACCTCAAGTCTCATGCCCCACTTGAGTTAAATGAGTATTCTGACATACTCATTCTTACCTAATGAAATCTCACACGTGGATCTAGTGACCATGGTGTATCATCAACAAAAGTGAAACCTGAAACATACAAGTCTTAAACTTCAGTCATTATTTGCTTCGTTTTTGGAATTTGTTAGTAGAAACTTATGAATTAAAATTTAACTGTCAATACTTTCTCATTGCAGACAAACAGTAGTGGCCTACAAAACTGGTTATTTTCAAAACTGCTATAAAATTATTGTTACTCAGTAACTTCTTGTTTATGACTGGCACCTAGTGGGCTTTTTGTATATCTACATTGATGTGCTCTGGTAGACACTGACCAATAAAGCATCACCTTTGTTCAGAGCATTCTGGAATTAAAAATCTGTATTATATGGGGGAAATTATAATGATAAATGTGGGAGATGTGCCCCTCCCCCCAAAAAACAATTCCTCTATCTGCAATTCCAGGGAAATGGGGTTGGGTTTATATGGCTCTCAAAATTTTAGTCCAATGTTATGCCCATGTTTATATGGTTGGCATGACCTGCCTTGTTGTCAGTCCACACAACGCTTTGCACCACTTGGTTGCTTGTTTCTTGAAGTTTCTTGAGCTAGCCTTTTCGAAGACCATATGGAGGTACCCAAGTCACCCACAACCACAGTGTAGATTGTAAATATCTATTGACTTTGAACTAAAAAATAATATTGGGGTATTCGCCTTGTTAGGACAGGGTTACCAGATTACATCTATTCATCCAAACCCTCCTCTCAGCTCTTCAAAATCCAACTGATCTTATCCCAGGCCCCTCACTCTCTCTTTTCTAACAAGATTTCATGGTTGTTCCTGACAACCCACATTCCTAATACCCTGGATTTCTACAATGGTATATGTTCTTGGCTTAGCTTTTCCAAAATCTGGAATATTTGCACAGTATTCCTGCTTATTTTCCATTTTGGTTTTGTGTGTTTTCTTACAATTTGTAACTTGCAGTTACTATACAGTCCTTGTTTTGTGATGCGTTACTGGGATGTAGGGCTGGCATTAATAGTAGGACTAAAATGAAGTCTTTGGAAAACTTCAGAATTTGCCAAATATTAAGGTATTACATTTGGAAAGGCCGAATTCCGAAATTCTGAGGACCCAAGGCTGTTATTCGGAAAACTTTGGAAGCTTCAGAAACCACCAGAGGGGGGCGGGGGGGAGGGCTGGTGGACAGTTGAGCTTTTTCTGGAAATTAAACAGTGCCATATTTGGTAGGAGGGGGGTATGGATGGGGATAATTGAATGATGGTAAGTCAGATGGCAAGTTTTGATTGACTGGCCAAGTCAGATGATCAGCTTTTGAATTGGCTGGCAGGGCATAATAAAAAAGTGTCTGGACTGCAGCCATTTTATCTATTCTCTTTGGTGAATTTGGTTGTGCTGCATGCTACAGTGATGCTGGATCTGTAAGTAATCGGCTGGGGGGGAAGAGGGGTGCCTGGCCTGGTATGATTTGGCCTGTCCTGTCCATAGGGCCAATGCTGGGGATGGAGGTTACATTACCCTTTACCATGCCATGTAGTTTTATTTTGTGACTGCTGATGGGGCCTGTGCTTTCTGGCTTTTTTTGGAGGGATTTATTTCTCCATGCAGTTGCAGACTGTTTTGCAGGGTTGTGTGTGTTGTCTAGGCTGTGACATGGCACAACAGAGCCTAATTGATTGACTGTAAAGTGTAATTTCTACTGTTCTGCCAGCTGCTTGGCACCATGAGGCCAGAGTCAGACTCTCTGTCTGGCTTCACTTCCCAAGTTTGCTTGGTCAGTTTAAGTTATCAGACAAACTCAGACGTTAACAGATCTTGAGATCTTTGGCTCAAGTAATGGTGGTTGACAAAGATGATAACCAAATGAAATCCACAAACTAGGCACAAAAACAAAGGCTGACCATTCACTAGATGCAGAGATAAGAACAAGAAATATGCAGAAATAACTTGGAATGTTATTCAGAAGGACGGCATCAGAAGGAATGGCATCCATCAGTACCAGCCTTACCACAGAATGGCCTAAGGCAAATGCCCTGGGCCCTGTTATTTTCTCTATGTCTTGGGGCCACACCAGGGCATGGAGCAGGGCCCCCACTCCTTTCCAGTGAATTCCCAAATATGTGCATCTCTAGGATCCTGCCAAAGGTGCCCCCAAAGGGTGGGACTACAAGAGCCCTGCATTTTATCTTCATCCTGAACCCTCCAATTTCTAAGGCTCGCCCTGGCATTAATCAGGAGAGGCCTTTGTCCAGCAATGAATCTTTACAAGTTGATCATGCTGGTGATAATGACAACAAACAAACAAACAAACAAACAGCAATGCCTGTAGCTGACCTCCACAGCAGAGAATTATGGGAGTTGTAAAATTTGAGGTGTGGGTACAAGGAGATCTGGAACAACAACTTCCCCTCCTGCCTTGGGAGGCAAACATTGCTGTATAACGAGCTTCTTGACCAGTTCCTCTATGTGGACGGAGCAATCATTGCATCCCACCTGTATGGCTGCTCCTTCACAAGGGGCTAGAAGTGGGTGACTTCCACACTGCCCATTCCCGTTGCAACCACTCCTACTGCAACTGCTCCCACTCCCACCATGAAAGCTGCAACCACCTACAGACATCCGTCCATGCCCATCCCCAACCCAGAGCCAGCATGGTTTGCTACAAACACGGTGGAACTGAAATGGGCACTGAATTTATTATCCACAGGTAATACCTGCATTTTTGGGTACCCAACGGATTACCTGGGTATCAATTTGGTACCCAAACATCTGGTAACAATTTTTGGATTTACCAATTATTTATTATTTATTACAAAACAGTATATCAGTATACCAGTTGGTATATTGAGTTGGAAAACCAAAAAATAGGCAAACAAATAAGAATTAAAAAGTGATCAGAAGTAGTTTCCCAGGATCAGAAGTCGACTTTCTGGGACTGGAAAGTTTATTTTCTGCGATGGAAACCCCATAAACAAGTGTTTTAAGAAGAAAAATTGAGGAAATTTATTTTTAAAAATTGGAACCAGAAGTAGTTTTCCGGGGCTGGAAAGAATGATTTCTTTCTATTTCAATTTTTAGTTTCAATTTCAATTTTCGCTATAGGTGCTCAATAAAGTATGTGATTTCCTCAATAAACTCAGCATTATTTTAATTTATTTTAATTTATTTCCAGACTTATATCCTGCCCCTCCTGCTAAAGCAGCTCAGGGTGGCTAACAAATGTTAAAATCACAATAAATCATCATAAACAAATAATACAATAGAAAAACAAACAAATCATTTGCAGAAGGCATCAAAAAAACCTAAAACCCTTCCCACCGTAACTCAGTCCCCCGCACCCCCACCGCCCATCAATCACCTGTCTCCCTCACCAAAAGCCTGGTGGAACAGCCAGGTCTTACATTGACATTGAAAAGAGGAGAAATCTAGAGCCACCTAGGTCTCTGCCAGAAGGGAGTTCCACAGCCTCAGTGCGGCCACCGAGAATGCCCTCTCCATAGTCGCCTCCCAGGATTCCCGGGGGACTTCAAGAAGTGCACTTCCAGTCAACTGTAGGGGTCGACCCAGAGCCGGGGGAATGAGGCAGTCCCGCAGATAGATGCGGCTGTTTAGGGCTCTATAGGTAGTCACCAACACCCTGAATTGGGCTCAGAAGACTATAGGCAGCCAGCGCAGAGAATGGAGCACTGGTGTAATGTGCTCCCGGTGACCTGTCCCCATAAGGAGACATACCGCAGCATTCTGCACCAGCTGCATTCTCCAAACTGTCACCATGGGTAGCCCCACGTAGACCGCATTACAATAGTCCCGTCTTAAGGTGATGAAATCATGGATGATAGTGGCCAGGTCAGAGTCTGAAACAAACGGCCGAAGCCGCTAAACCAGATGCAACTGTAAAAAAGCACTCCTCACCACAGCCTCCACCTGGACATCCAGGCGGAGCTGGGTATCGAGGAGCAGTCCCAGACTATGAACCTGGGGAATCAGTGGGGGGCAAACCCAATCAATGATGGGGGATGTCAACCCCACCGCCTTCCCCACTAGCATCACCTCAGCCTTGTCAGGATTCAGCTCACCCTCATCCAATCCCCCACAGCCGCCAGACACTGGATAAGCACCGAGACTGCCAGGTCTCAGTCAGATGAAAATAAGTAGAGTTGGGTGCCATCAGCATATTGATGACACTGAACACCAAGCCTTCTCACAACCTTGCCCAGAAGCTGCATATACACGTTAAACAGGAGAGGGGACAGAATAGAACCTTGCAGGACTCCATACAAGAGGCCTCGGGGAGATGAAAAATGATCCCCGAGTACCACTCGCTGAATTCTTCCAGCCAGGAAAGAGCAGAACCATTCATGAACAATCCAACCCACTTTGGCACAGTTCTGCAAGTGAGTCACCATTCCAACATCTTATGGTCAACGGTATCTAAAGAAGCCTACATATCTAATAAAATCAGCAGGGTGAAACAACCCTTATCCAATTCATGGCAGAGATCATCGACCAAAGCCACAAGTGCAGTCTCGGTGCCATAACCTGGACGAAAGCTCGACTGTGAAGCATCCAGAAAACCGATATGGTTCAGATACTCCTGAAGCTGCCAAGCCACAACCCATTCAATAACTTTCCCTAAAAAGGGAAGGTTAGAGACTGTCCGACAACTTTGAGGAAATCAATGTCAAGAGATGGTTTCTAGAGCAGAGGCTACACTACCGCCTCTTTAAGGCAGCTCGGCACTCTGCCCTCCTGAAGAGAGGCATTGATCACCCCCGCCAGCAACGGCCCCAGCATCTCCTGGCTAGTCTTGACCAACCAGGATGGTTTCATTTGCATACTCAGCAGCCCCAATTCACCAAGCTCTGCATAACACTATGATCTTTGGGGAAAAGGTACAACACTTAGCTAACACATTGAGCCATGCAGCTTTGGTCCTTAAATCAGAAGGGAATAAAATTACTCATGTTCTTACTGAAGTAGAATATACCACCAAACATTCTTTTTGGGAAAGTTTAGTTGGATGGTCACCAACTGCAATGGGTGTATTTGATCTTGCAATGCATCCTATAGTTATTATTTTAATAATTCAAATCATTTTGATAATTCTAATCTGGATTTCATGTTGGGCAAAGAGAACGATGCTAGCCTTGCAGGCCAGGGCTATTCACACTCCATTGGCACAAAGGAAATAGGCTCTCCGGCTGGGAACTGAGCTCCCTCACAGTCAGGAAAGGCCAAAATCCTTAAAAATCAAAGAAAAGCCCCAAGCGCTGCAGAGGCAAGTGGTGCTGCCTTATAGAAATACGGCACCACAGGGGGGACTGTTATGAAAAGATTATATTTTAATTGACATAGTGATTGTAACCCACCTTTGTAGCCCTATATTTAGTAATGGTACATGTACGTGTAGTAATGTTAGAACAAATGTAACCAGTAGTGAAAATATGTATTTTTGTTAGACTGATTAAGAGTATGTTGCTTTATGATGAAATGCATGATGGGTACAAGCCAGAGAACAAGACTAGTTAACTTAAGCCATGAGTCTCAGATCACAGAGATGAGGAGATGCTGCCTCATGGAAAAAGAGAGAGACTGTTTGGAGAAGTTGAAGTAAACAGGACAATGAAATGCATAAACAAGAGATAACACCAACCAGACTCAGCAGATGTTGTCCCCACAAACAATGACCTAGGACAATGCGTATTGGCTAAAACTAACAACCTTGAGGGCACCAGGGTGTGTGAGGAAGACCCTAATCTCATCCTGAAGCACAGAAAGTCCAGCCTCACCCAGAGGGATGGGGCCTGGATATTCTGAAGAGATAAAGATTGAGATGTGCATAAGAATGTGGTCAGCATAAACCCTGAAATAACAGCGTGAGGCCCTGCACCAAGCATACCAACATAATGCCTTCTCACCCAGAAGTCACCCGAACCCAGGAACTAAGGGTGTGCATGTCATTTTTGTTATTACAATAATGATAATGAACATTGTTGTTTTCATTATCGTTATTGCAATAACGAAAATGACAAAAAATAATAACAAAAAAAACATTTTGTTTTTGAAATAAAGGGAAAACACTGAAGATTATATATTTATGGCTATAGATTTTTTGTTTCTTATTAAATTGTGATTAAATTTGGAGTGCTTGTACCCCCAATGGAGGGCATTATGTGTACCAATTTACGAAATGATTTGATAATGAAAACCAATTTTAGAAGCACTTGAATGTTGTGGTTTTACAAGAAATCCATACACATTAATGGCTACACCTTCTTTATCTTCCATCCAATTTATATGAAACCTGTGAATATCATGTCCCTCCACAACCTTAACACACCTGCCAATTCTCAGAAAGATTGGATGAAGGGTCCTCATGGTATAAGACATTAACTTGAAAATAAATTTCCAGCTGTACCTGTTTACAAGCTATTTGGCAGGAATGTTTCACATATCTTTCCTGTCATCTCTGCCAGACTACAGGACAATTTGATAAAGGCACCCAATTTTATAAGCAATTGAAGTTGTCCCCTTGAAGACCATTATTCAGAGAAATAGCAGCACATGCAGTGCCAGTCAGAGGCAGGCACCTGGCATGGCAGGGGGAGGGAGGCTGTAGGAGGGAGGATGGGGAGCAACCCAAATGGCCAATTACTGCATGCTTCCAGCTTTACAGGACCAATGGGTGGTGACTTCAAGGCGGGCATAGGGGGTGGCCCTCAGGTGGGCATAGAAGAGACATAACTGGGAATTTAGGGATAGCATCCCAGAAATCAGGAGACATAGCTTACATATCCAATCTGGCCAATTATCATCATAATCGCATCCTGCCGCACTGTGACAGAGGACATAAGAGAATCTCTATTGGCTCTTTCCTAAACAGATGCTTCTGACTTCCCAGTAACAAGTGGGGGAAGAGATGTTGGGATGGTCACATCACAGAATGAGGATACTTGGTTGGCATTTCTGCTGTCCAACTGGCATCACAAACCGATATTATACCACAGTGACACGTAAGAGAATCCCTGGCATAGACTTGTTCTCTGCATATGCTGTGCAGGCATATAAAATTGGGACCCTTTATCACATCTTTCTGATATTTGGCAGAGATGATCATGAAAGTGCGATATAGATCCCTGCCAAATTTCATGTGCACTGGTTGGACTACAAAGTTGTTACAGTCAGACATACATTTATAAGTTAATTGTTTATACCACCCGTACCCTTTATCCAATCCTTCTGAAAGTTGGCAGAGATAGTAAATATGAGAAGGGGTATGTACATGCCAAGTTTAATCTACATTAAATGTGAGGCAAAAAAGTTACACCTAAGAATCTCTATGAAGATGTTTGCAAAATAAATTAATTCAACTGTTTCTAAAATTGGATTCCTTTATCCAATAATTTTGTAATTTGGTACACATGATGCCATTGGAGGTATAATCACACCAAGTTTCAAACACATATAGCAAAAAACAAAAAAGTTACAGCCAAAAATGTATTTTCCATTAAAACCAATGGAAAACAAAAATGAAAGCAAAAACAAAAACAACGATTAGATATTTATGAAAACAAAAACAACAGATTTAAATTTAAAAAATGAAAAAACAAAATTGCCATTGGCCCCTGGTGCATGCTTCTACCAGGAACAAGCATCGCAATAATATTCTCCAGCCCAGAGGGCTATAAAACAGAAGGTCAAACCATGGCAAAATGTCTCCAGCACTACTAGCCACTAGCTTTGTAGTGAACCACTGGGATGTTGATCCTTATTGTCACTCTCAAAAGATCCAGATACAAGGGGCACCTCTCCCGGATATGGACCCCCAGGTCCCCACCTGTACCAACCTATCCAAACGAACGCTCGCCACTGTGGTCTGCAGGACACATAAGAAACATGTATTTTAAATGTGTTGAGTAGACAGGGTAGATCTATTCAAGAACTGTGTTGATGGTATGTTATCTGTGTGGTTAAAAATAAAATAGTGTTGTATCCAATTAAACGTTTGATTTGTGGTGTGAGGTGACCAAGATCCTGATTAGGAATTGTGCTTGGGAAGGAAACCAGGTAAATTCCTAACAAGAAGTGGCTCTGACTATGTTATGCGCATAGCAAAAGGTAGTTCCAACCGCCAAGTGCTCAGAGGTAATTATAAACTAGAGCTGAACCGAATAGTGCTTCCGGGTACTCAGACCAAATTTCGAAGTTCCAGACCATGTACCCAACAGCACTTCGGCATCGCCGGCAAAACTTCAGGGCCTCGCCAGTGAAACACCAGCTGTCAGAAATTCACAGAAACTTTGGAACAATGGAACTTTGGCACCAAGTCCCCTTCGCCGCCGCAATGTCGGCGACGGGGTAATTGTCCCGCCCCCTCCATGAGAGGGAAGAGACGGGACAGAGGTTTTTTGCCGGCGGAGCGCGTTAGAGCACTCTGGCCGGAGAAGCTGTTACCAGGCAGACTGGCGCGCGGGCGGGAAGGCACGCCGCGCCGAAATGGAGGGCAAGCCCCGCCCCCTTTAGGAGGGGCGGAGCAGTTCTCGGCCGCGTGGTCGGCAGATCGTCGGGGGAACGCGAAAGCAGCCCCACCCACCTCACCTCTAGCACTGTGGTAGTTACTGGTTGCCCTTAGGGAACCGAAGGGGAATTTTAACGACTAACCTGATTTAGGGTCGTTTGTTTCGCCCCTTCAACAGTGCAGAGTAGGCTAAATAGGTTGTGATTGGCAATTGGTAATTNATTAATTATAATATACCTATCCTGAGAAATACAATTTAACTCCAACACAACACAATTAGGGGTGGAAGTAGCAATAGGATGAACAGAAAACCCTCCCCTTACTGCTACAAGCATAACCACTCCCCCTGAATGGCGTCCCTTACTTGATGTAACTCTACCCGGAACTCCATATATAGAGAAACCTTCAATTACCAAGGAATCTAAATCTTGACTTGAAAGCCACATCTCTTGTAAACATACTATATCTTGGGTCAGAAGGAAATCACACCATTCTTTATCTACCAGCTTGGTCTTTAGCCCTTCAATATTCCATGTAAGGCAATGTATTACCTTGGAAGGTACTAGTCATTGCTTTAGTTCAGTCTCTACTCGAGATAGTTGGGAACCCACCATCTCCACTCCTGGGGGTGCCTGTTTTTCCTTTAATGGCATTTGCCAGGACGGTACCCTATAAAATCACTGTATTCTCCAATAGTGAGGAATCAGAAGCTGAATCCTCCAACAACTCATCTACCGGATAATACAACCTCCCATCTTCCCCCACATCATTTCCCTCCGACAGACCTGTCCTATCCAGAATGAGCCAGTTCTGGGTCTCCAACTGGGGGTCCTCTGTCTGCAAAAGTTTCCGTTCTGGGTGAATATGGCTGCCAGAATGCCTAAAGACAATGTTTCTTGCCAAGGTATTTTCTATCCTAGAAAAGCTTGTATAAGCAAAGTAATAGCTCATGCTGTGCTACAGTGTTCTGCTCCCTCTAATTCAACCATTGACTTCAATTATCTTTGTAGCAGACCCAAGTCCATTCAGATATTAGAAGGATTCATCTGAGCATACTACTTGAAAATCAGTAGTAACTACATGAGCCAAATAGGAGTTGGGGACAGGGGTGTTTAAGGGATGTGCTCAAGAAGCAGGAAGGAAGAGATGGGTCCAGATCATGGATCTGTGCTATGGATTCATCCTCTGTCCTTGTGTACATGCTCTCATTTCCACTCCTTTCCCCTACCTCAATCTTTTAGTTCTTGAGAATAGGGGCTGGATCCATGATCCAAATCCAGGAAATGGAAAGAGACCAATTAAAAGCTAGCCACAGGCTGGATTTTACCCTCCTGCTGGAGGTTTGCACCCCTGTTTTATACAATATTATAAGCATCATTCATTCGAACCTATTAGGCCAGCAGGGAAGAAGCTGAGGCAAGTAAAATCATAGAGATGGAAGAGACCTCAAGGGTCATCTCGTCCAGCCCCCTGCACCAACAGAGGATTCACCAGACACAAACTACCTGCACCAAAAAAAAATTGCTGAGCAAGAAACACAGGCTGTTTAAAAAAATCTGCCACAGGCAGAGATCAGGGACAACCAGAGCCATTGATGCCTGAAATAAGAGGGAACAATTAAGTAAGGAACAAGGAACAAATGATGCAGTAAGAAGTGACTACGGTTCACACTAGGGTTTTAGCAATGGAGAAGAAAAGATGGATATTAGAGGTGTTGCAAAGATGCAGTAATACCTAATCAAATGCATCACCACTGAATTATGACAATGACAGGAAGATCCTTAAAATTTATCTATGTTAGTATGCAAGAATCATATTGCATTCATAGAGCTCTTTCAGACGTGTACAATTTGTGCAGATCATCAATAAAGCGCTCTCAGGAAGTGCATAATTTAAAGCCTAGTCGCATTCATACTAGACAATTTGTGCACTCCATAGGTCCAGCGTGCTTTTGTGTGCACTGAGTTTTTCCACACGTTCCCCTTACCGCGCTCTTTTCCTCTAGCTGACAACCCCCTCCCCACTCTCTATGAGTCCCAGCCCTCTTCTCTCCCCCAAGAATCCCTCCCCAACACCCAGGGCAAGGATCACAGAGACTCCTCTCTCCTTTGCCGCCCATCTGCCTTCATGGCCAGAAGTGCTCACTCAACCTGTGTGATTGCTCCCACATTAAAAAAAACAAAAAAAACAGACAACTTCCGGACTGCACTTGTAACGGTATGTTTAGCGTACCCGGTAGTGTGCCGATTTGAAAGCCGCAATGGCCAGGAATAGCGCGCACAGAGGGCTTCAGATGTGCATGAAATATACACATTAAAGAAAACAGCTCACATTCCATGCATGTCTGAAAGGGTTCTTCTTAGTCAGCCTTACTATAGAAAATAAAAATACAATCCTTTCCTATATCAATTTTCTTTTTTTCCTCTCATAGAAATACTCCAGCTCACACCATTAATGAGGAAATTTATTGCAAAAAAACTTAATGTTAAGAATGAGCCAGTAGCAAAAAACAAAGGTAACAATAATGCACCCTCAATGCTATTATTAAATCACACAGTAAAACCTTCTGACCCTCACCTCAAAAGATACATTTTCTNGAACTTTGGAAACCGCCGTTTCCAAGTTGAGGACCCCAAACTTCGGTGATTTCCAAAGACTTCATTTCAGCACTATTATAAACCCAGGTATAAACCTCCATGTCTCTGACTCCCAGAGTTATATCCTGGAAAAAAGAAACAGCCAGTGCGGCTTCTTTTTCCCATGGTTCACTGTGGCTGTCAGTCATTATAAGGGGCAGGATACTTTGAAGGGAACAGGGTTGGTGGTTGAAGCACAGCAGGGAAGAACACCTACCCATGTATTAGGCTTGTCATGCTAAACCTGCGAGTGGGAGCTGAGTGGGGGCTGCCCAAATGCACAAGAAATACACACAGCAGGCAATCTGTTTATTAGGCTCTACACGCTAAACATGTGAGTGTGGGATGCATGAAATGAACCCAGACTCCAGGGAGTCATTGTGCCATTTTTGACACCCAAAGGTGACAAGGGAGGAAAAAAACAGTGGTCCACATGACTATCTTTCTATTAAGATGCAGCCCATGCTATGAAAAATTTCCCTCCAATGACATACATCCTTGTATTTGTTGTTTAAATGAAACTTTGCATTCATTTCGGCAGTTTGTTCAGCTGTTTCAATAATATAAATGAGAAAACCTAAAACTGGAGATTTAACCTTATACACTGAGGTCTAAAAAGTGTGCTGGTATATAGGTTTTTTTAACTGACATCTCATATTAAGAATGAATCCAGTAGAGCTGTTAATATTCATTTGGATTCAGGTCTCTTGCTTATTAGGCATAAATCAGAAAACCAAATTAAGTCTATTGGAACAGAACTAAATTCAAACTAGCAGTAAAAAAAAAAAAAAGTTTTCATGCACTCTGTTTTTAAAATGCTCGAGAAAATTATTTCCAAGCAGAACTGCATTAGAAAGCTTTTCAATAGGAGAAAGGCTTTTAAAGGTAATGTTGTGTCACAACAGATACAATCATCTGACATCTTGAAATTAGAAATGTCCTTTCTTTTTTGCAATTTGACACCTTACTAATCATTCAAATAGCAAGTTTTCTCCCACAGATGCCTCTCTGGAAACTGCTGTAGAGAGAATTCTTGCATACAGTTAGGGTAACCTTGGCAATGGCTGTGGGTGTTAATTATTATAAAGAGGAATTACAAAAAGGACAAAGAGCTGTGAACACGTATTTTTTTTTTAAGAAAAGTGTCTCTTCATCTTTACTGTTGTGCTGGATTTCACATGCACTTTATCCCAATTTTTTTTTCTACTTGGAAATGAGAAAGTTCACCACTCTGACCAGCATTGTATATACTTAAGAGACAAGAACAGAGACTTTGGCCAATATGGCGTCTCTCATTCTCCCTATCATATAGTTCCACCCCCTTCATTCTTCTCAAAATACCACCTTCAAGACAAAGCACATGCAGCTGGTATCACCAAGCAACACTGCCATCTAGTGAGCAAATATATTCATTACAGCTGAGATTCTTTACAGCAAACAAAACTAATCAAGCTCACCTTAATCACCAATACTGATTGATTGATTTATTTTTATCTTTTTCTTTATCTGGGTTAACTCATGTTCTTTTACTTTGAAAATTTACTTATTTTGAACTTGCTCCCTATTGAGACTAGGAAAAGAGACAATTACTTTTCAAAGAAACATATATGCGAACTATTATATGTGGTATACCTGTATGTGCAGACTAATATGTATGT
>QEPC01008444.1:2561836-2576083 GCA_003113815.1 Sphenodon punctatus | reverse complement strand
AAAAAAAAAAAAAAAAAAAAAAGGTTGCCAATGTGGGGCCTCCAGAAGTAGAAAAAAATATCAGTGCCCAGGGCAGTCACCTGGGGTAATTTCATACGTTACGGGACCACGGTCAACCACAGTAAATCCCCCGTGGTGCCCATTTGTCCCATAATGTCTATTTGCTCCCCGCCAGATGTTGACCACAGTGAACCCCTGGCGTGAAACAAATTGACCACGATTCTGAACCTCCAGCTGCCCAGAGGTCCAGAATCATGGTGGGAGTGGGCCCCAACTGTGGTTCGATTGGCCATGATCCGAGATCAGCCAAAGGTAACGTCTGTTACCTTCCGCTGGCCCGGATCATGGTCACGACCACAGGACAAGATTGGCCGCTGCGTCCAGTTTGGCCAATGCACCCACCCGTCTCCCAGAGGGCGGGTGGCTGGCTGGGGGAGCGTAGGGGGCGGGGCTGTGCAGCCGCATGTCGCGCCGCACAGCCCCGCCCATATCCCCTGTAGGAATCAGGCCGGCACGTCTAAAGGACGGCTGGACTGACTCCTGTCCGAGATCCTAATTGGATCCGGGACCGTGGTTCAGCGTGATGGGATGAAGGGCCTGTCACATCTGAAATTACCCCTGGGTTGCCCTGTAGTGAGGCTGGCTCTGCCTGGAAAGCTCCTTACTGGTCACTGCTCCCAGTGAGAGGCCTGGATCTCCTGTGCAACGCCTACTGATCTCCTCTAGCAACCATTCATTTACTCTGTCTTCAGCCTGACCCAGAGTCAAGGGGGGCTCACTAGAGTCCTGCTGCTTAGTCCTATTCCTCCTGGAAGATCCTGTTGATCACTACTCATGGAGCAAAGCTCAGATCTCCTGAGCTGTTTATGGTCTTCTCAGGCAACCCTGCAGCTCACCTTCCTGGCTGAGCCAAGTAATTTCCACAGAGACTGAACCAAGGGGAGACTCCCTAGGCCCTGATAGTCCTACACTGGTCCTGCTCCTTGCTGAGGCTTCTCACTGTTCCACACGCAGTCAGTGCACCAGAATCCAGAACAGCTCTTTCAGTCTCCCACAAGCAGACAAAACCCCATAATATGAACCACAGCTCTTTCTAGGACAATAAAGAAAGGCAGAATCCCTTCCTGTCAGACTTATACTCTAGCTACAAATCAGAAATATACAGAAATATACTTTCTTGTCTCTTGCTCGTAGCAGAGCCTTATCCAAATTATGTCTTGTGCACTAGGAGATATGGTGGTCCCAAACATAAGTGTTTCTCCAGTTTTCCTATGTCACAGAAACCACCTGAAACTATGGAGGTAAGTCCACTTTTGTCCAGGTATACCAATTTGTCCACATTTGTGTCCATATGTGACAAACGTGTGTCCATGATTCCAGAAGAGCTTCTACAACTAAATAGCAACAAATCACCAGGAAGAGATGGTATTCATTCACCCCAGAGTTCTGAAGAAACTCTGGTATGAAATTGAAGACCTATTATTACTAATTTGTAACCTATTGGTAAAATCTGCCACCGTATTTGAGGGTTGGAGGGTAGCAAATGTAACACCAATAGTTAAAAAGGGCTCCAAAGATGATCCTGGAAAGTACAGACCAGCGAGCCTGACATTTGTGCTGGGCGAAATGGTTGTTAAGAACAGAATTACTGGGTATATTGATAAACATGGCTTAATGGGGAAGAGTCAGCATGGATTTAGCAAAGAGAAGTCATGCCTCACTAATCTATTGGAATTTTTTGAGGGTGTAAATAAGCAAGTGGAACATGTGAGCCAGTTGATATAGTGTATCTGAATTTTCAGACGGCATTTGATAAGGTCCCTCACGAGAGAGACCCACTCTTGAGAAAATTAAATATCATGGGATAGGAGACAGTCTCCTATTGTGTATTGGTAATTGGTTAAATAAAGGAGAGGAAGCAAAGGATATGACTAAATGTTGCAATGGAGAGAAGGAACTAGTGGAGTGTCCCAGCTATCTGTACTATGATTAGTGTTGTTTAATATATTTATTAATGATCTTGAAAGAGTAAAACGTGAGGTGAACAAATCTGCAGATGATGCAAAGCTAAAACCTGAGTGGACTGTGAAGAATTGCAGAAGGATCTTGCAAAGACTGTGTGATTGGACATCTAAATGGCAATCAGCAGATGAAATTTGATATTGACAAGCGCAAAGTGATTCCCATAGGGAAAAATAATCCAAGTACACAATGCTGGGTTCTAAATTTGGGGATACCACTCAGGAAAAGGATTTTGGCATTGCTGAGGACTATATACTGGAATCCTCAGCTCAACATGCAGTGGTGTCCAAAAAAGCAAACAGGATGTTAGGAATTATTCAATAAGGGACAGAGAATAAAACTGAAAATGTCATAATGCCGCTATATAAATCTATGATGTATCCGTACCTTCAATTTTGTGTGCAGTTCTGGTCGCCCAATCTCAAAAAAGATATAGTAGTTAGTAGAACTAGAAAAGGTACAGAGAAGGGCAATAAAAATGATAAAGGGTATGGAATAGCTCCCATACGAAGAGTAGGTTGATATAGGTTAGTGCTCTTCATCTGGGAGACGAGACGAATGAGAGGGGATATGATAGAAACATATAAAATCATGAGTAGTATGGAACAAGTATATAGGGAATGGTTATTTATTTACCCTCTCAAATAGTACTAGAAATGGGGACATTCCATGAAACTAACTGGTGGTAGATTTTAAACAAATAAAAGGGTATTTTTCCATTCAACACACAATTAACTTGTGGAATTTGTTGCCACAGGATATGGTCAAGGCCAGTAGTATAGCTGGGTTTAAAACAGGATTGGATAAGTTCTTGGAGAGTAGGTCCATTAATGACTATTAGTCAAGTAGGTTTAGGGAATATAACGTCTTACTGTTGGGAGCTGGGAATGGATTGCCCATTGTAATCTGCTGGGTACTTCTCCCAAGCAATTGAGATTGGCCACTGTCGGAGACAGAATGCTTGGCTCTATGGACCATTGGTCTGACCCAGTATAGTATTACTTATGTTCATAAATGTTCAAAAGTGGGTATACAGAAGCAAATATGCAAATGAGGCCACTCATGCAAATAAACCACTCATACACTATTCATGCTGTTCCCAACACTTCCAGAAGTTGTTGAAAGAATGCATTCCCCTCCCCGCCCCCGCAAACTTTAAAGATCTCATGGCTATATCAATTTACTTAATGCAGCAATGAAAGGGCATTTTCAGAAAGACACTTATCCCGGGATGAGAGCATTATAACCGGGATAGTTTGTCCATCATTCTAAACACTGTCAACAGTGATTATTATTATCCTGAGATAAGAAAAATATCCAGTTGTTATAAAACCCCAATCACTGGGTTTTATAACAACCAGTTGTTAAACTATCCAGGGATAATGTCCGTCTGAACGACATATCCCAGGATTGTCAACTATCCCGGTGATTAGCACCACAGAGTCTAACAGCAAGGCATGTGCTCAGAAATGCTCAGAATGCTCAGCTGCACAGAGGACATGACGTTGCAGAGAAAGGATGTGACATTTGAGTCCCGTAAAACATCCCGCTGAACTCAGCAGAAAAGTACTGTGGTATTTTTAATTCATCCCAGAGACTTTAATCACAATGTGTACTGTTCACATGGACTATCCCGGAATTAAGTTATCTCAGGATAGAAATGTCCATCTAAATAGGTACCACTTTGTTATCCCAGGATAATTATCACCGGAGTTTATTCTAATTATCCCAGGGTAGCTTGTCCATCTGAAAACACCCGAAGTCGTTTATGTTAATATTGGATGCAGATAGAAGCAGTCCCGGACCAGTGATTGACCTTGGGAGGCTTTGAACTGACAGAGGCTCTGAATTCAGTCCTTGTAGGTAATCTAGCTATCTACTGTAAGCACATAGTCCCTACCACCATAGTATCTGAGCACCTAATTTCCATGTGAGTTCAGCTTGATGTGTCTGAAAAATCAAATAATTGTACATTCAAATGCATATGATAATAGCTAAACTGAACTCCTATTCCTAAGAGACGAGCTGAGGAAACAAGAGGAAATAGGGAGCTTATGATAAAAGATCTGAAGATGTGAATTCCCCCAACATTGTCTATATTGTGGTACAGTTTTTTGCTTTTTTGTTTTTTTTTAAAAAATACTTGTCTTTAATGTTGTTTGGGATCTTCATGAGTTTTTAAAACTCAAGGGAAGCAGTGAAAGTATCCACATAGAAACTCTGAAGAGAAAAAATAAACCAAGCTGTCAAACACAAAAGTAGTATCTAGCTATTTCCATACCTATTTATGAAATTGTAGCTGTGGAATACATGAAGAATACAAATGCATGTATATGTATCCAGCTAAGGGAAGCGTAGTGGTAACCTTTTCAAATAAACAAATGCTGTCTGTCTACTTGTCAAAAATAAAATCATTTCTTTGTATCAAAAGACATTTTTTTTTCACGAAACAGATAAAGGTTAAGTTTGCCAATGGAATTGCAAGTACTTGAGTTTCTGCTTCTTTTTATCTTTGTTCCACTTTTCATTGAATCCCAACTCCAGCACCAGCCTTCGTGAAAAGCTAAGTACAAGAAGAGTATTGGCATTAGCCAATATTTCTCATCAAAATGAATGTTGAGATCTAGGCTTATCAAAAAGATCTAGACGTCGCCCAAATGTGTGGTTGTTCGCATCTGGGGTTTGGCTAATGCCCATGATATTTCAGGCACTGATATAGAAAACATAGGACAAAGAAACCTGTATTTTAAACCTGAAACCTTGAGACTTGATGTACNATTGTTCGCATCTGGGGTTTGGCTAATGCCCATGATATTTCAGGCACTGATATAGAAAACATAGGACAAAGAAACCTGTATTTTAAACCTGAAACCTTGAGACTTGATGTACGTTCAGAGATTAGGATGGGCAGCTCATCCTAATCTCTGAACGTACATCAAGTCCCAAGGTTTCAGGCTTAAAATACAAGTTTCTTTGTCTTATGTTTTCTATATCAGTGTCTGAAATATTTGCCTATTTGAGATTGGAAGGAGAATAAATCTCTTAACTAGGTTAAGAGACCCCATCAGCAAAGAGCAGGGGTGGAAAACCTCAGGCCTGGGGGGCAAATATGGCCCACAGCAAGTTTTTATTTGACCCCTTTCCAGTTTGTGAATCTGGCCCCTGGATCCAGTTCCTACCAGCCAGGCTGCCCACTCTTTCCTTTCCCTCCCCCGGGTCACCTGCTACTACTAATCATTTCTATAGCACTACTAGGCATACGTAGCTGGGAGTCAGGTGTGGGGGAGGGAGAGCAAAAGGAGGAACAGAGAGGCAGGAACATGCGGGAGGGGGCAGACGGGCTGGGTTGGCTGGGGGGATGCATGGTCAGGTCTTGTTCAGCAACCGGGAGGAGGCCAGGGTGGAAGCAGCAGAGAAGCCCTTCCCTTGCTTTTAATTCCCTGAGGTCCCTAGACAGGAGAGGACAGACATCCGCAGGGTGCCGGCACATAGGGTTACCATACCTCTCCTTTAAAGGAGATTGTTTATGAAAAATATATGGTGCAGGGCTGCATTGTTTCCAATCAATGCAGCCCTGCACCATGTATTTTTCAAAAACAATCTCTTTTAAAAGGGCAGATATAGTGACTCCAACTGCATTAAAAGCAAGGGGACTGTCTGGAGGATGAGTCAGAGCACAAAGGCCTGGGTTCCCAGGAAGAAACCCAGTTAATTAGCATGGTTTTAGGGCACCTTTTCCAGGCACCCTAAAACCAATCAGAGCCCTGAGAAGCTCTCTCTCTCCCTTCCCCTCTTTAGGACGTGGGAGGGAGCAAGAGACACAGCAGCAACCTGGAACCAGTCTGGGTCAGTTTGGAGGCTGCCCCAGTAAAGAGCAGACTGGATTTCTCTGCTTTTAATTTCTTTTTTATTTATTTATTAATTTTTTTTATTTTTCCCACTGACTTTTGTTGCTCTTCACTATAATAAAGCCCCTTTAAATTGTTCCCCCTCCTTGAGTGATGTATGTTTTGGACTGTTTTGGATTAATTATATTGTTTATTCTCTCTATATATTATATTATATTTTATTTTATAAAAATATAAAAAATATAAAATCATAGATAGATAAATATAGGATTTTATATTTTTAATAAAAATATAAAATCCTATATTTATAGATATAAATATAATATATATGTAGAATTTTATATTTTTATAAAAAAATATAAAATCCTATATTTATAAGATATAAATAATACATAATATGTATAGGATTTTATATTTTTATAAATACCATCACGTCATGGAAATTTGTTACTATTTAATTCATCAGTTTGCTTTAGAACCTCTTCCAGAGTCACGTTAATTTGTGACAGGTCTTCCGATTCATCACCTCCAAAGACAAAGGTCTGGTGTGGGTATCTCTCCAAAGCCCTCTGCAGTGAAGACCAATGCAAATAATTCATTCAGTTTCTCCACAATATCCTTATCGTCCCTGAGCGCCCTTTTTTCCCCCATGGTCGTCTAATGGCCTAACTGACGCTCTAGCAGACTTCTTGCTTATGATGTACTTCAAAAAGCTTTTATTATTAGTTTTCACATCTTTAGCAAGTCGCTCCTCAAATTTCCTCTTGGCCTGACTAATTAACTTTCTACATCTACTTTGGCTGTGCTTATACTCCTCCCTATTTACCTCATTAGGACTAGCTTTCCATTTTTTAAAGGATGCTTTTTTACTTTAATAGCCTCTTTCATCTCCCTCAGGCAGATGACGATTGGGCCTCTTGCTACCTTTTTTAATTTGTAAAATACATTTAGGTCCTTTTCACATGGGCTGCAGTGGGGGGGAGATGGGTGCACGCCCGCGGTGGGTGGAGGTGGGTGTGCGGCCTTTCCCATAGGTGCACACCCATCTCCATCCATCACTACACATGTAGCAACCAGCACTGGAGCCGGTTGCTCCGTGCATGGGTGATGGGTGAAGCGCAGGAGCATGCATTCTTCCCCGCCCCCCCCCACTGCGGGCATCATTCCCACGGACACACCACCACCACCACCACACACACACACTGCAGGTGCCATTCACACAAGCATCCCCACCTCCACACACGTGTGCGGGGGGGAGGGGGGCACCCATGTAAAAAGGGCCTCAATTTGGGCTTCCTAGATGGTGTCTTTAAATAGTCTCCACACCTCTCACAGACATTTAATATTTGCACTGGCTCCATTTAGTTTTCCTCTAACTAGTTTCCTCATTTTTCCATAGTTCCCCTTTTTAAAGTTAAATGTTACTGCAGTGCTTTTTTCATTCTCCCTCCTGTATGTCAAATCATCATTGCCAAGCGTCTCCAGCTCCGTTACCCCTTGCACCAGGTCCTGCACTCTATTTAGGACTAGATTCAAAGTAGCTCCTTCTCTCATCAGTTCCAGGACCAGTCGTTCTATGAAATAGTCAGTCATGGTATCTAGAAATTTTATCTCCACATCCCTCCCCAAGGAGACATTCTCCCAATCAATATTAGGATAATTGAAATTGCCCATTATTATTGTGTTTCCAACTTTAGTAACCTATCTAATCTCCCTTAGCATTTCAAAGTCAGTCTTACTGTCCTGGTCAGATGGTCAATAGATAGGCTCACTACTATACACTTCCCTGTTACACATGGAATTTCTATCCATAGAGATTCTAGAGTACAGTTTTGTTCCTTTCAAATTTGAGTTCTGCTTGGCTCAATGCTCTCTCTTACATGTAGTGCCACCCCACCACCAGCTCGATCTACTCTGTCATTTTGATATATTTTGTATCCTGGTAATACTGCGTCCCATTGGTTATCCTCATTCCACCATGTCTCTGAGATTCCTATTATGTCTGTAGCCTCATTTAGTGCCGTACACTCTAATTCTCCCATCTTACTTTTTAAACTTCTAGCATTTGTATATAGACATTTAAATATATCATTTTTGTTTTTATTCTATTTATTATAAATAACTGTTTCACTTCTCCTGGAATCAATAGAGTTTGGCTGTTTCACACCGATTCTATCAAACTCATTCTATATTGATCCTATACAGTTGTCTACACTGGCAGCATCAACTGAAATAACAGAGTTAAGGCAGTTTGAAGAAATTGTTCAGTGTTGAATTACTATAATTAATGCCTAATAATGAAAAAATGTGATAGATTAGTGATAAATATTAATAAGAGTAAGTATGTCTTGTAAGGAATTAAGTACATATCTTACGTTTATGTTGATGGTAAGTTATGAAACTGATAGAAAATCTTTAAATAATTTCCATGTTTTCTGGCGTTTAAATTTTGTTATGTGTGTTAAAGGTTTTTTGAATAGGAATTGTAATAAATTTTCATGGTGTGGAATGTTGGAAAAGAAGGAAATTTGGGGGTTGGAAATGGTCCTACTTCTAATATTTTTTGAAACCATCAGTTTTTTGTTTGGATAATTTACCTGGATTTTTGTGATGTGATTAATAATCACATCAGAAAATACCAATACAAGATCAGGGGTTGGGTTAGGGGGCCAGGTTAGGGGACAGGAAGGGGGGGGGAAGTCAGGAGGAGGGGCAGGGGTGCGGAAGCCACGTTAGGAAGGTGGGGGTTGGGCAGGAGGGGTGGGAGGAAGGGTTAGGAAGGGGGGGTCATGAGGTGCAAGGGAGAAAGGCTGCCCCCTCCCACACACAGCTTGGCAGGGCAAGACAGCGGCTGCCCCCCTCCCCTTGCACACAGCCTGGCAGGGCAGAAGGGGGCCCAGTAGAAGCTGCCCCTTCTCCCAGTAGGGCAGAGAGCCAGTGACTGTTTCCCTCACACACACACACACACACATGAGGACAGGGCAGGCAGCGGCTGGGTCCCCCCTGCCTTCACACACACCCACCGCATAGGGTGGCCAGATATGCACAATTTTAAGATGACCCTTAAGAAAAAATAAAGGTTGCAGGGCTGTATTGGAGCCAATGCAGCCCCACAACCTGTATTTCTCATAAGGGTCCTCTAAAATTAGCATATCTAGCCACCTTATCAGAGCAGCAGCTCTGCTCCCCTCACCCTGCAGGCAGCCTGGTAGGAAGAAGGGGGCAGAGGGGTGGTTTGCTCCCACCCACATGCACTTGTCCTGAGGCAGCAGCCACTGACCGGCCCAGCCTAATGCTGCTGCTGCCCGGACTCCACATTGCACTAGGCATGGGCTGCAACTGCCAAGGGAGCAGGCTGCCATGCAGCAGCCTCGAGAGGATCCCGGCCCGGGAAGAGAAAGGGAAGCAGCCTCAGGGGTCCCCGCACTGCTTCTTACTCTCTCCTGCATCGACTGTGGGAAGCCCCCTCACCCATTGTCCCAGAGCTGAGGTAGGGTGTGGGGCTGCCAGGCTCAGCCAGGCTGAGAGCAGCTGCTGTGGCACTCACAACTGGGGCCAGACCCCGCACCGGGGAACTGAACGCGGTGGCTGGAGTGTCAGCGGCAGCAGCTGCTGCTGCTGCTGCTGCTGCTGCTGCAGAGTCAGGGAACCTGGCTGAGTGGGGAGTGTCTGCAAACAGGCACGGAGGGAGCCATGGGCACGGAGGGAGAAGTTGACAGTCAGCAGAGCAGGGCTAGTGGCGGCGATCTCCACCAGCAGCGGAGCGAGTGGGAGGGAGGTGGCAGTGAATGTCTCTTCTTTCTCACTTCTCCTCCCACCCCCACCCCAGTGCTGCCCAAGGCTCCTCCCCACAAACCCGGAAACACTGGTAGCTTCAGGAGAAGCAGGGGAACTACTACTGCGCATGCGTGCCCCCACCAGAACTGATTTTTTAATCAGTTATATTTCATTTTTCACCACACCAAATGCCCCTAGCTTTCAAAATCACTTAATCGACACATCTAACTACAAGGCTGCAAAGGCTCAGGGCTGAACTCGATCAGGGTAGGGAGATATCAGTCATAAAACTAATTAGCAGGAAGTCTGTGTTTTGACCAAAAGCAATTAACCTATACATTGTTGTAACTTTGGACTTCCTGACTGGATCTTGCTATAAATTTCCATAGACTCTGATTCCGAGGGTTACGGCACAGTGTTGCAGTTTCTGAAATACAGGGCCTTCAAATTCTCCCCATTCGAACAGAGGGCAGTCCTACTTTTAATTTTCTAGGCACAGCTGTGCCTAGAAAATTTCTGAAGATCTTGTACATAAAACCATGCTCCTTCATTTTTATTTTTTCTCAGTTCAAAGTATGCCTGGTTTGGGGTCAAAACACTTTCAAAACTACTTTTCAGTTGGAAGGGGCCCATTTAGGGCTCAGCAGATGCAGGTGAATCCTGTAAAAACCTTTCAGAAGAAGGGCTAGGCAAATATTGCCAAAATAGTCTTCACAGATATTTGTGTAGATTTTAAACAATCTGGACTTAGCTGTGTTCATTCACACCCGTTGAGTTGTCTTTCTGAGACGATATAAATGAGGTTATGGTGGTGGTATTACAGAAAAATGGGGGCAGGATCTCAGACTGTATTCCAACCTCTGTCACCAATGTTATATAAAGACACAGAGTTTACTGTAACATTCCTATATTGACATGGGGTCTTAATGACCCTGCTAGTAGAGCTAAAATGAGTACTCACAAAAATTGGTATAGCCAATGAATTCTTGGTACCCGAATCAACATCAGCTGTAACCCAATTTGGGTACCGAATATCCTGGAATGTCAACTTCCGCTCCTGGGAGGTTAATTCCTGGTACTGATTTATTTTTATTTACTTCCAATACCTATTTATTTATTTATTTTCTGTCCCAGAAAGTCAGCTTCTAATCTTGGAAAGAGGACTACCAGTCCCAATTTTATGGTCTCGGTTCCCAATTTTTCTGTGCTGACGTTTTGGTTTTCCATCCTGATATAACAATCAGTAATTAGAAAAAAAAATTAAATGGTACCAGAAGTTACTGAGCTTTCAGGTACCTGGGAAGCCCATCATGTACTCAGTGTGGTACTCAAAAATGTGGATTTTACCTACGGGTACTAAATTCAGTACCTGTCCTGGCTTACTTCGTTGCACCTGACTCACAGTAGCAGAATCACAGCTGCTCCTCAGAATCTCACATACAGAAATGGCTTTCTGAAAACAGTTGAAAAGTGGGGTTGAAATTAATATTCTAAGTAAATACCAAATTCAACATTCATTTCTTTTGAATTAATAATCATCACCTTTATTTTTATATAGCACCACCCCTGCCATGTCACTCAGGGTATTTTCAGACGTGATGGGGCTCAATTCGCCCCATCACAGAAACACCCTACCGATTCCCCGCCAGGGCCAATACGTAACGGCCAACAGACGTTCTTGGTGGGGAATCCGGGAGGGGGGGGCGGGCCGCACGGCTCAACGTGCGGCCACACAGCCCCACCCCCCACGCTCCCTAGGCTGCCCGCCCTCTTGGGAGATGGGCGGGCACCGCAGTCAGTGCAGCCACAGTGCCCACCCGCATTGACCACGACCCGGAATCCCAACGCTGATTCCGGGCCGTGGTAGGGGGACAGACGTTACAGTCCCCTTGATCACGGGGGAGAAATCACATTCAACACGCAAACGGAGATGGTCCGGCAAGGACCTCCGTTTGCTTGTTGAATGTGATTCCCACCCTGTGACTCATGGGGGTGAACATCTGGGGGGGAACTTCCTTTCCCCCCAACAGACGTTACGGGATCACAATCACCATGTGGGGATTCACCGTGGTTGAGCGTGATTTCATAACGTCTGAAACTACCCTCAGAGCACTTTACATGTAACACAACTTTTAATTCTCACATCAACCCTGTAAGGTAGGTTAGGCTGAAAGGATATTGTGACTGGCCCAAGGTCAGCCAGTGAGTTTCTGGCTAAGGCGAGACTTCATGGTCCCCTTTCTACCTTCCAGGCCAAGTACTATGCACTTAGCCATTACACCACTATGTCTCTCACTTCTATGCTCCCTATTTCTTTTAAGTTGTGAAGTTTGTCATAGTGGTGATTTGTTTTAAGATAAATATCAAAGGGTGACCTCAAAGAAATCCTTGTGATAGAATGATTAGCATTATCTGTCTTCCAGGGAGATAAAATAAATGTTATTCCCCCTGCAGCCAGTATCAGAAGCTAGGGCATATCCTACCGAGGAAGGGACTAGTTAGAGAAAGGTTATACGGAGAATCTCCCACAAGACAACTCTCTCCCTTTCTCCCCCTCCCCCCCTCTAGCTCTTATTCCCTCATTTGAAATTCATGAAGATGAAGTGGTGCTTTTGTTTCCCATCTCCGAGATGAGCCCTAATACTCTTGCCAAAAGCAAGCTAACACAGTGTAATTGTTTTTCATCTAAATTGCATGTCCAACCTGCTTAGTCTTCAAAGAACAGTGATGATATGGCTTTGATACCCAACTGCCGAATGACAAAGTACAGGGCACGCAGGCAGACCAGCATGATGAGAATTTTTAATCATCACTGTATCTTTCAATGTGTCTGTGGAACAACAGGGAAAGAAAAAAGAAAAGGATATTCAGAAGATCAAAATGGTTCCTGTTTTCATGGAGAAAACCTTCAAAAAAATAAATAAGGAAAGAAGCAATTTGGAATGGAATTCCCTGGAGGCGTTTTTTATTCTATAAAATATAGAAGATTTTTAAAGGAGTGTAAAATGAAAGAATGGACAGAAAATACAAATGATGGTTTTTTTCTATTCTACCCAGATGCATGCCTTTCATTTGGGGGCGGGGGGTGTTAGATTTTAATCTTCACATGAACTATTCAAATGATAACTTATATTTTAGTACTATGATTTTTAAACTCTCTCTGTGCACACACACACACACACACACACACAAGCTGTGTGTTACTGTGCCCATTGGCACAGTAACACACAGGAGGAGAGCCTCTTGTCTATTAGATACCTCATTTCATCTTGCATATACATAGTTGTGGGAAATAGTTTTGAAGTGGCCCATGTGAACTGAATAAAAACCACCACCTGAACCAGTCGTGCTGTCCCCATCTATCCTCACTAGCAGGCAGACACTGCAGAATAGACATGTGGCTTTCATTATTGATCCCTGGGCTTCATTGTATAATCTGGAGTTAGGACAAAAGGCTGGATTCTGTTTACTGTGTTTGCTGCAGTTGATTTAATTCTGCTTTCCAAGTTTAAACTATTGTTTTCTAATTGCATTCCCAAAGCTCTACACAAAAGGAAAACGTGGGGAGGGGGTAAATGTGTGCTTTTGCTTGCCATGCGTGTAAAACATGTGGCTGCAGTGACTGTGGTATCCCTCCTGCTTTGTGTAATCATATCCCTCTGTTACTGGAGTGTTGGAAGCTTCTGATCACATAGCAAGTAGAAATCCTACAGGGGAATAACAGCTCCATGCAGGGAGGCCAGATGTGTGTTTTCTTCCTTTCAAAAGGAAATGAAGTGGAGGTATCATTTCCCTAAGACTTTCTACAGGAAACATTTAGTGTTCCTTTTAGAACAAGAGTCCTATTATTGTACCATTGGTTTTACATTAAACATACTCCAGTGTCTTGTTCAGATGACTATTACTCCAAGGTAGTAATAACACTCTACCTTGCAATTCCCACACTTTTGCTCATATGAGCAGAGCAATTAAAGTGAGGGTAAAGAGGAACATAGTTTCCTCTGCAGGGAAGTGTGGTTAATCTGGGGAGGGAAGTTTCTACTAGGGGTGGGACATCAGGCAAAATACTGGTTACCGGTTTTACCAGTTACTGGTTTACAAAAAAACGGATTACCGGTGCCGGATTTATTGCATTGATTTAAGTGGGAAACTGTCCCTACTGAAATCAATGAGGGGGGGGGGGGAATACCTGCCCCCTCCCAGGCTGTGTGGGTGGAAGGGGGGGCACCCCCCACCCATCCTGCCCAGCCTGGATTTTTTTAAAAAATTTTTTACCCTAAGTCCCTACTAGTGCGGGCTCTGGGCCGCCGCCAGTGACCCAGAGCCCGCACCAGCAGGTACTAGGGTGATCCCTGGGGTGGGGGGTGGTTTAACACACACCCCACCCCAGGGATCACCCTACCTCCCCACCCAGGGATCACCTACCTTTGGAAGTTCCCCGGAAGACTTAGAAAGCGCAGAAGCTGGCAGCCACAGCCTGCGCTGAAGCGGTCGGACCGCAGCCACCACCCGGAGCGCCAAAGATAGGCGATCCCTGGGTGGGGAGGTAGGGTGATCCCTGGGGTGGTGTGTGTGTTAAACCACCCCCCACCCCAGGGAT
>QEPC01008444.1:2523236-2540609 GCA_003113815.1 Sphenodon punctatus | reverse complement strand
TTGCATATATTTTTATAATCCAAAAGTCTCATGTTCCCTTATTATAAATTTATTGTCGTTACAATACTTCCTTTGCTAGCTGGACAACAATGTGAAGTGTAACCTTATAATATACAATTTGGGAAAAGTGCAGCCCAATTTAGTTTGATTCGTTCAGCTAAGCGACATAGCTCACTTTCCCTTTGTGATTTATAAGAGAAAAACGCAAATCATGACACCCTCCTGCCACTGCCAAGCGCTGGCCTCTGGGTCCTGCCACCAGTGTGCAGTCACTGCCAGGTAGGCGTGCTGGGCGTTCCTGGAAGACCACAAGTCAGTGGTGAAGTGGACAGTGGCCCCCCCAGCCCCTGCCAGCTGTTCCCTCACAAACTCCTTCAAAGCCCTGTAGAGCTGTGGCACCACAGTCCAACTCAGGGTGGAGCAGGAATGCAGCTTAAAGTTGGGGGCCAGGAACCCATTCAGCTGCTGGAAGCCCTTGTCCTCCACAATTGAGAAGGGCTGCCCATCCTACTGCTAGAGGCAGCAGTTGGTGCTGGTGCAGGATGCTTGCCTGCTGAAGGAGCTGGGCGCCTGGCCGCTGCAGTCAGGAACCCGTTGGCATCCACTTCCCCTGCCTTCCCGCTGAGCAGCAGAGCACTGTGGAATGATTTTAGGTGCCTTGCCATTGCCGTCGTCCCCAGGTTGCTGAGCACCTGCCCACACTTTACCACCTTTTTGCACACGGTGCACGGCACCTCTCTGGAATCATCTGCCCGCACCTGCTTAAAATGATCCCAGACTGAGGATTTCCACCCCTTCCTGACTTCTGGCCCACCCCGGGTGATGCACTGCTGCCAGCACTGCTGGGAGGAGGAGAACTAGGTGGCACTGGCGACACGGCTCTGGGAGGAGGCTCAGCCACCGCCTCAGCTGCAGACATCTCTTCTGCGGCACTAGTGTCTGCCTCTTCCTCACTGTCCCTGATTACGGTGATGTCCCATGAAGGAGTGTACTGAGACCCTGAGGCTAGACTGCCCGTGGCTGCCAGGCTGCTGGCACTCTCCCTGTGCCTCTATAGCTGCTAGTGCTGCTGCTGCTACTCCTCTCCCTACTGCCATTGCCCGGGGATCAGGCCCTGCCTCTAGCAGCTGGGGTGGGATCCACCAGCTCTGGACTGCTGGGGATCACCTCAACAGTGGGGGACATTGGTGGCCCTGTAGGAACATCGGAAGCAGCTCCAGCACCTGCTCCAGCAGAGACAGACGCAGCCTCAAGTCCTGCAGGCCTTCCAGTGCCGTGTGTGGCAGTAGAGAAGGGCACTGCCAGGAGGCGACACTGAGCTGCTGAAGCCTGGGGCCCTAAAGCAGGCCTGCTGAGTTTGGGGCGTGGTGATGTGCTTGGGCTACTGCTGTTGCCTGCTGCCACTCCCCTGGCATGGCCCCTTCCATCTCTGGCACGTGGCCCATTACCTCCCCTACGGGCAGCAGACTGGCCTCTCCTTCCCTTCTCCATTTCTCCCTCCAAAATAATATTTTATTTTATTTTTTATTATTATTTTATTTTTTAATTAAAATGTTTATTCTAATATTATATCTATCTATCTATCTACACAAAATCAAACTGCTATAACTATTCTAAATGCTATCAACTAAATGGGTTATCTATCTAATAAGAAAAAAGGCCTACTCCTACAAACACTAAAACTAAACACTAAATGCTATCTCTATCACTAAGCTAACTCCTACAACTGGCTACTATCTCTAATTAGATATATATGGGATGGGGGAAATCACAAACAACACAAGGAGGGGTACAAAACTGAAATGAAACTTAAATCAATCTAATAATCCTACTCTAAATGAAAAAACAGGGGAAGGGAAGGGAATCTGGGATGGAATATATGGGAGAGGGAAAGGATTCAATGGAGGGGAGAGGGAGGAAGGAAGAAGGAACACTGGGAGGGGTAAAAACAAAAAATAAACACTAAATCTATCTAAGCTAAGCTAAATAAATGAATGAGAATATGGGGGTAGATGGGCTGGATGGGTGAAATGGGAGGAGGATTGCAATGGATTGGGGAGCTGGGAAATGCTGGGAGAGGGAGTCTTTTAAAACGCCTGCTGTTCAGGAACAGTGACTAACTCAGAAGGTGTTGGGAAGGGGGGAGGCAGATAGTTTTGTTTCTTGCAAGCCTCTCCACCCCTGATGCCTGAAAGTCTGCTCCTCAGATGACTATCCCTCCCTGTCACATTTGACCTTCCAGTGACCCTTTTTTTGTCACCCGAACGCAATCCGAACTGACCGAACAGTTCGGTCAGTTCGGCGTTTGGACGTTCGGTTCAGTCAGTTCGGGTTCAGGTTCGGGTTCGGTCGTCCGAACAGGCCAAGTTGCTAAAACTTCTTATAAGTGAGGTTTAATGTTGTCTGCCTGCTTTTAAACCTGGCAGAGGAGGTGATTATAACCTGCCTAACCTAACTGGAATTGCTTGATTAAGTAATATAACCACCCTTGGAACTCCTTGCTGCTGGGTTATGCTGCCTACCGTTGCCCTGGTTCCGCCTACCATTGCCCTGGCTCCACCTACCGTAGCCTGCCGGACCATCGGCGGGCCAGCCGGCCTTACTGCCCCTCCAACCTAAAAACCCACCAGCCGCCCCTGTGAAAGCATATGTGTGGAATGTGTGTGTGATCAATTTGAATGAATGTGTGAGATGAGAGCATGTGTGTACTGTGTCTGAATGATTGTGTGTGCGATCAGTTAGAATGAGTGTGTGTGAGAGAGGTGAGAGCACGTGTGTGAATGAGTGTGTGACCTCTTT
The DNA here is from genome assembly GCA_003113815.1 of Sphenodon punctatus. Taxonomy (NCBI): domain Eukaryota; kingdom Metazoa; phylum Chordata; class Lepidosauria; order Sphenodontia; family Sphenodontidae; genus Sphenodon; species Sphenodon punctatus. Next base: position 2,537,810 of record QEPC01008444.1, on the reverse strand, counting down.
TACATGTGACACACCCATGCAGCGGCATGGGTGGGTGCGTCTCAGATGAAAGCAGTCACTTGTGAGTTCCTGTGTAACACGCACCTCTACCCATCACCCCTGCACAGAGAAACCTGCGAAAAAACAGGTTGCTCCATGTGGGGGGGGGATGGGTGAGCACCTGTGTGCACCTGCGTGTTCTTGTGTCTGGGGCCAGCTTAGGCATTAACAAAACTAGTAAGTTTCAAAAGAAGGGCAAATTACCTAGACAAAACACCTTCAGTTTCAGAAGCTTGTTAAGGTGGCATTACAAATTATACTCAAACATTAACATGACAGTAAATTAAATGTTAAGGCAACTTTATTAAATATCAGACCAATCTATACATTTTTCTTTTCTTATTCATTAATTTAAAAATTATGACAACTGAAATTGAACTGTATACATTCCTCATCACGTATAAGTATTGTTCAGTCACCATACCACACATATGCATCTTAATTTCAGTTGACATAATTTTTTTTATTAACGAATAAGAAAAGAAAAATGTATAGATTGGTCTTATATTTAATAAAGTTGCCTTAACATACAATTTACTGTCATGTTAACGTTTGAGTATAATTTGTAATGCCGCCTTAACACGCTTCTTAAACCAAAGGTTTTTTGTCTAGGTAATTTTTTTATATTCACTCTTCCCTGGCTTTAGCTCCTGTCTTAGAGGGCTCAGTCACACCCGCTCGAGACATACCGGAAGTCCATTGAGCAGTGAAACTGCTCAATTTGTCCTTTTCAGGCCTGAGTTATTTATTATATATATGGCGAAGCAATGTATCTGGAACTGTACAATCATAATTAATTAGACAGGTCTATGTCCCAAGGTCTCTGTCCCAATCTAGGAAAGACAAGGGAGAGACAGAGGGTGCAGTCACACGATACACCTACCGCACCTTGGCCAGTCTTACGCCACTCTGGGCAGCCTTACCACAAGATGCAGTGCATTGTGTGCTCAGCAGCCACCACATGTTCCCCTCACTACAGGGCAGGCATCTGGCTGCTATGCACTCCATGCACTCCAAATGCATTCAAGGGATTTAACATTCTCCTAACTGGGTGCGGATGCCTAGAAGGTCAGGCCTCGGTCTAAAACAACGTATCTCTATGGCACACAGCATTTAGCTGCAGTCTCCACTTTGTTCTACCTGTCCTTCATCTGCTTGAACATTTATCTGCTGACACTACAGCTGCAGCTTGTTGCCAAGGTATTTCAGGGGTAAAGGAGTTAATATTTCAATCACAAAAAAAAGGCAAGCCAGGTTTTAGGTAAAATGCAAAGCAGAACAAAACATCTGCAAATGCTAACATATATAACAACCAGTTCCAGTCCACTGATTTTATAGGGGGGGAAGCAAGCTCCAACCAAAGCAACAGTCCCACTATTCACAAGTAAAACAGTCAACACCTGCAGAAAAAAGTTTCATGTCTGCAAGACATAGTGTAATCTCATATATTCTGTAGAACAGGATGTAAGTGACAATTACAGACACAGGGTAAAAACAAACATGACAGTGACTCACTCCAGCCAGCTTTGTCTCACTGTTGCCTATGGGTTACTGTCAGGTTTGTATTTGGGCCCCCAGATGTTTGCTCCAGAGTGACCCTGGGTGTGTCGGCGGCTAGCCCAGACTGTTACCCAGAAAAGTGCTGAAGTCACAGCCTGGGCTACCACCCTCCTCCCCAACAGAGTCAATCTGGGACAAAGCAAGCCACAGCAGGCTAGAACGTATGTCCCAGATTGGGGCCACCATGACTGTCCATCATGGTGTGGGAGGGGTGGCGGGATGTTGGGCACAGGGGTGGGGTCAGTCAGCTGCATGTGCATTGTGGCCTCCGCCCGGTTGGGCAACAAGACAGCTTCCTGGATGGGTCACGTCTGGTCAGTGCCCTGATCTGACCCTGGCCTTGACAGCAGCAAGGTGGCAACCCAGTTCAGGTCATGTCACCGTCATGCCACTGTCACTTCTGTTTTCACCCACAAATGTAGAGTTTTAACCCTTCCCTCAACTGTTCAAGGAAATCTGCAGGGTCTGGGTTCAGTACAAGGATATATAGCTGGGGATCCCTTTCAGTCCAAAACATCTGGCTTGTTTAACTTCCACCTAGAACCTTGGAATGAAGGTTCTTCAAACTAAAACCCTTGACCATACTTACTTACATCCCATTCATCAGACCTCAAGAGAAGAGTCTTGAGGAGGCTAGAAACAACTGTTTATTAATAAAGAGGGTGAGAAAATAAACATCTAAGTAACACAATGAAATTCATATAAACAGTACCATGCAACTATGAACAACTGTTACTCATTGGTTGACTTCAAGTAAAATTGAAAGAGACTCGATTTCATGCACCAAAGGTCTCCTTCAGTGCAGTCGAGGAATTGGCACAGGGGCTTCTCTCAGTTATTCTGAGCACTAACTGCTGAGGACTCCTCCAGAATGCTGATGTCATCCCTGACATGTTTGTTGCCACTTGAGCAAATCAACCTCTGTCTAGGAGGTGTGCATCAGGGGCCCATGTCATGTTTGTTTTCATTTTTTGTTTTTGTTATTTAAATGTCATTTTTGTTTTCATAAATATCAAATTTTTGTTTTCTTTTTTGCTTTCTTTTTCGTTTTCCATTGGTTTCAATGGAAACACATTTTTGGCTGTAGCCTTTTTGCTTTTTATTATATGTAGTTGACACTTGGGTGTCTTGTATCTCTAATGAAAAGCATTGCATGTCCAAATTTCAAAATGATTGGAGAAAGGAATCCAATTTTATAAGCAGTTTAATTATATTATTTTGCAAAACTCTTCATATACATTCTTAGCTGTAACTTCTTTGCCTCACATTTAATGTAGATGAAACTTGGCAGATGAAACTATACCCCTTCCCATATTTACTATCTCTGCAAACTTTCAGAAGGATTGTATAAAGGGTCCTGGTGATATAACCAATTAACTTATAAATGTACATCTGACTGTAACATCTTTGTAGTCCAACCAATGTATATTAAATTTTCAGGGCTGTATATCACACTTTCACAATCATCTCTGCCAAGTATCAGAAAGATGTGATAAAGGGTCCCAGTTTGATATGCCTGCACAGCATATGCAGAGAAGGAGCCTATGCCAGGGATTCTCTTACGTGTCACTGTGGTGTAAGTTCAGTTTGTGATGCCATTAGCTAGCAGAAATGTCAACCAAATATCCTCATTCTGTTCTGGAACCATCCCAACATCTCTCCCCCACTTGTTACTGGGAAGTCAGAAGCATCTGTTTAGGAGAGAGCCAATAGAGATTCTCTTATGTCCTCTGTCACACTGCTGCAGTTTGTGTTTGTGATGATAATTTTCCAGTTTGGATGTGTAAACTATGTCTCCTGATTTCTGGGATGCTATCCCCAAAGTCCCAGTTATGTCCCTTCTATGCCCACCTCAAAGCCACCACCAATTCATCCTGTAAAGCTAGAAGCATGCAGGAATTGGCCAGTGAATGTGTCTGTCAGTCTTTTGGGTTGCTCCACTTCCTCCTTCCTACAGTCTCCTTCCCCATGCCATGCCAGGTGTCTTCTTCTGACTGGCACTGTATGTGCTGCTATTTCTCTGAATAATGGTCTTCAAGGGGACAATATCAATTGCTTATAAAATTCGGTAACTTATCAAATTGTCCTATAGTTTGGCAGAGATGACAGGAAATGTATGTGATATATTCCTGTCAAATTACTTGTAAACAGGATGAAATATACAAATGTAACAGCTGGAAATGTATTTTCAAGTTAATGTCTTATACCATCAGGACCCTTTATTTAACCTTTCAGAAAATTGGCAGGAGTGTTAAGCTTGTGGAAGGACATAATATTCACAAGTTTCATGCAAATTGGTTGGAAGATAAAGACGTTCTAGCCAGGAATGTGTATGGAGCTTTTCTTAAAATCACAACATTTGATTGCTTCTAAAATTGGTTCCCTTTATCTAATATTTTTGCAACGTAGTACACATACTGCCCTCTGCTAGCGGTACAATCTCCCTAAGTGTCACCAAAATGAAATAAGAAACAAAAATGTTATAGCCAGAAACACATTTTTCAGTTTTTTCCCTTTATTTCAAAAACAAAAAGTCATTTTTATTTCTATATTCATTATTATTATTTGTCATTTTCGTTACTGCAACAACAATAATTCAAATGACAATTTTAGTTATTATTGTAATAATGAAACTGACATGCTAGTGCCATCCCCAATCCATTTCTCAGATGCTACAATCTGCACTCCTCTCATTTCAGCTTTCATCCTCAGTGGAATCCAGAACTGGACATCAATCGCCAAGCAAGCCAGAACCCTCACTCCTAGTCCTTGCTCTCTCCCATAACTACCTGAGGCAAAGGGGAACTAGCTCAAAAAGGCCTAGAAGGCCATATACTAGGGCCCTACTGAGGCCCAGGGAAAAGGCTGGTAGGATCAACACTCATGAGTGAATGGCCATGCTGGGTGTCCTTACCAGGCTTCTCTTCATGGCCTTGTCAGTAGTAGGGATATGCATGGAGGGTATGTTTTGTCTTTTTGTCTTGTGTATCTAATTTTTGTGGTTTTGTCTTTTTTGTCTTTTTATCTTTAATAGAAATTTACTGCAGATAACGTATGGAGTGCATTTTGTACATTAAATGATAAATAATACATAAAGAATGGTATGTGTAATCTGTAAATAAGTGTTTTTAAAGAGCTTTTCATTGCAAATAAGCAGTGAATGAATGACATTTCCTATGAATGACAACCCTGCAATTTGCACTCTCTGTGCTGTGTAATAACGTGTCTGCATGGAGTGCTTACCCACAGCTCCTGCTGTCTGTCCTTCCACTACTCTGCTGCAGCTTATGTTGGTGGCTTTAGTCAGCTAGCTAACAGTACAAATTATATAAAATCCAAGATAAAACTGATCAAGCAAGTTCACATTAACTGACTCATCAAAACGTCCAGTGGATTAAACTATGCCAAATAACCTGATGACATGAAATGAGAACTATTTCAGGAGACTGCTCTTATCCCCAACATAATTGATCCCTGATTCAAGCAAGGATACTTGTGGGCTGGAGAGTAAGAACTTACGAGCTGTTACAGTCTTTATTTATTTATTGAATTTATACCCCACCCCTCCGGAATACAGCTCGGGGCGGCTCCCAACAATAAAAACAGTATAAAACAGTTTAAAACATATAAAAACACAATATCAAATATTAAAATATTAAGAGCAGGGCCCGGGATACAAAAATCAATAGGGGAGGGAAGACAAAACCCACTAAACCCTCCCCCCCTCCGCAAAGGCCTGGGCCTGGGCGAACAGTCAGGTTTTACACTTTCAAGAGACTTGGGACCAGGCGAGCTTCCTCCGGTAGGGAGTTTCAAAGACGCAGCCCGGCCACTGAAAATGCCCTCTCCATTGTGGCTCCCCGCTTAACGCGGGGGACCTCCAAGAAGGCACCCCTGGTAGACCAAAGGTCAGACCAATGGTCCATCTAGCCCAGGATCCTCTGAAAGAGGCCAGTAACAAGTGATTCAGACTGCGGTACATCTGTGCAAGATTCCTCCCCTCTTTAGCGGCCTGTATATCATCTGAACACTCCAGGGTAGATCACAGGGTAAATATTTCATGGGAACAAGCGGGCTCTCCTTCCCCCTAAAGGTGGCCGCCTGCCTGTATTCTTTACAAAGAAGGTGTCAGTGGAGATGACAGCTTTAACACCAGGCAGTGTAACTGGGTGTGAGTGAGGTCAAAGACATATAGCAGAGCCCAGGCTGTCCATAAACTATGTCATACAAGAAGGGATGGAGTTGTGACAAGGCGAGACATTGGTCCTAATCACCTTCTTATTCATTTTCAATTACATGTCTATGTTTGAAAACTAAAAAGATTTCCCTTACATAGAATCAGTTGGGTTGTACATTACTGGTATTAAAATGTGTGTAGGGGGGTGATTTATGTGACATACATTTTGGAGGGGGGTGTCTTTCTGTAGTAGAGTGGCAAACTGTAACAAGTGTGTGGGTGTATAATGACACAAAAAGCCCGACATAGTTTCTAGCCAGCACCCTCCTAGGAGATTTCATTAGGAAATCCCAGGAGGAAAAAAGAGGCACCTACTCCCCTGCCACCCTTCCCTGTGGCCTGGCATGCCCCCAACCCATACTTGCTTGGAGCTTGAGAAAGGCTCACAGAGCTTGGCAGGCAGATCATCTGACCTCCAGGGCAAGGTCCCATCAGGGCGGCCTGGCCTGTATGCCCAGACAGTGGGTGTTTTTAGACACACATTTCTCCTGCATGTTTGCTGTTACATCCTGAACTTTCTGTGTATCTAAATCACTCACCCAGATCTTAAACATTCAGATCTTTGAAATTCTGCGTAGAACTTCTCCCAGATCTTTTTTGTGTAAAAAGTTCTCCTGGTAAACTGCTTTGCTCCAGGCAGCTGTGGTCACTTGGTTTCCATGGCAGCCTGTCATGTCTATAGCTGCGGCTACTTTTCGGCTGTGTGTGTGTGAATAATGCATCCAGGAACTGCCTCAGGGCAGTGTTTGTGTGAAAAATGCATCCAAAACTTACTTGTGGACTTGTAAACCCAGAAGATTGAAAAATCTGGAACTTTTAAGGTGTACGTAAAAATGCCCACTAGTGTCCTCCAGTCCAGGTTGCCCCTTGAAGAATTCCCACAGCAGCATTCCCAGCAGCCGCCGTGCCTACTCCTCGACCCCACCAGGCTGCATGATCACCCAACCACAGCGGCAGGGAGGCCCGTGGGACACCTGGCTCCACAGGTCTTGCATGATCTCCTAGAGCTGAGCCTGGTCCCCTTCTGCTGGCAGAGCAGTAGGATCAGCCGGGAGAAAGTGCACCTCCTGCCCATGGCACACCTGAGCCCTCCAGGACACCAGCTTCTGCCCTGGGCTGCACACCTGCCCTAGAGCAGCTAGGGCCAGAGGGCCTCACCTGCTGGGAATCCTAAACTGAAGGGGAAACCCTCCGGATTTTGGGTTCCCCTCACAGGGGCATTTTTGTCAAAATTTGGATTTGTTAGAACCCGAATTGCACACCCCTAGTCATCAACTGCACAGCTTGAAAATTGTGGTGCTGGGGGAAAATTTGATGTATTGACCAAGTACTGGCGCATAACGCAAACAACTGTGTTCCCACTGCAGTTCCACAGTTCCTGCATCCCTTTCTGCATTGCCACTGTAATCAACAGGGTTTCTGGTTTTCCATTTAGCATGGAAAAACAGAGGAAAACACTGACTTCCTGTTTTCCCAGAGAAAAATACTTAATTCCCATTTTCCATGAGAAAACATGGAGTTCCAGGTTTTTCTGGGAAATTTTTTGCCTGCAAAAACTCAGCAGGGGCTGGCAGGGAGGAAGGGGTTGGAGCAGCACTCCCACACCCACCTGAGGGAGAGACTAGGGCTCTGTGCCAGGGCTGGCTGGTGTGGGATGTTGTTTTATTTTGTGATTTGAGTGGCAGTGGCAACCAGTGCATCAGATTGTCACAAAAATGAATACTTTGCAATAAACACTTTCTAATTTTAATGCCCCCAAAATACAGATTTTGATGCTTTTAATCAGAGAATTCTTTGATCAGAGAATCAGAGGGTTCAGAGAATTTCCATTTTTTTGGCAGAGAAAACTAGGAACCCTGTTGGTCAGACATTGGTCTTTTTAACATGGTCCCCGCAGAGTTGGGGGTGGGTTCATGGGCATGCTGGTGCATGCACAGTGGGTGGGCGGGGCTTGCATACGGGTGCACACGCACACACACCCGCTTATCCCCACGCACGGAGCAACTGCCATTTTCCCTGGTTGCTCCATGCATGGGGATTAGTGGGGGGGGATGCGTATTAGACAGGAGCGCGCACGCACCCGCCACTTACTGTGCGTGCCGTGTCCTTCACACATGAGCGGGAGAGCCTCGTGCAGAAAGGGCCATTGTGTGGAGTCAGAGAGACTGTAGGAAGACAAATACTAAATTAGAAAACCAAATTTAGAGGTACCCCAACAGGAGAAATTAGGCAGAGCTGTGATAAGGTGGTGTCTCAAAGAAAAGAATAAAAGCAGCCAAATAAAGGGAAATCTGGATGAGTGTCTCCTCACTCTCAAGTCCCCTCAGTCACACAGCCCAAAGGCCCTGCTAGTGCGCATCCCGCTCCCCCTTGAGGGTTGCTTCCAAAATGTTTGGTAGCGTTATTAGCATAACTTTCTGCGTGTCTGTTCACTAGCACTGAATGGCGAAAGCAAAGTAAGATTCCCCAACACAAGTTCTAGGACTGGATGCCCACATTATAGAACAGATTGCAGCAGAAACTATTGTTTGAACTGGCTGCAGTAAAAAAAATAAAAAAATAGAAATTATTTTTCAGCTTCTGTATGTCTTGGTAAAAGTAAAGGGAGGTTCCCCAGCATACGTTCTAGGGCTGTATGCCCAAATGAATAGATTGCAGCATCTATTAAGAATAGATTTAAATAAAATATTTAAACTGCAGTATTCAGTACTTTGTGGTGCCCAAAATAAAATCAACCAAATGAGGGAGGGGGAGAAATAGAAAGGGGAAGGAAATCTGGGTGGATGGATGGATGGATGTCTCACTCCCCCCCCCCCACACACCCACACCCACACCAGCCAAGCTCCCATTTCAGAGTTTGCTATCTCAAAATTCATGCCTTCCCTGCCCTGCCCTGCCTGCTTCTGCTCTCTCTATCACACATAAGTAGTGCCCTGCTGGGTCTACTTATGGTCCATCAAGCCCAGCATCCCGTCTCTGACAGTGGCCAGTCTCTATCTCTTGGGAGAAGAATATCCAACAGGTCATAATGGACAATCTTGTTGTTCCAGCCCCTAAAAGTAAGAGGTTACATCCCCAAAACCTACTTAGTTAATAGCCATGAATGAACCTATCCTCCAAGAACTTACCCAACCCCTTTTTAAAACTTGCTACACTACTGGCCTTGACCACTTCCTCGAGTAGTTAAATTTCACACATTAATTGTATGCTGAGTAAAAAATACTTTCTCCTACTTGTTTTAAAGCTGATGCCAGTTAATTTCATGGAGTGTCCCTTTATTTTAGTACTCTTAGAGAGGGTAACCGCTCTCTATTTACATGTTCCACACCACTCATGATTTTATAAACTTCTGTCATATCCCCTCTCAGTCGTCTCTTCTCTGAGCCGAAGAGCCCCAACCTCTCTTCACACAGAAGCCGTTCCATACCCTTGATCATTTTTGTTGCTCTTCTCTGTACCTTTTCTAGTTCTGCTATGTCTTTTTTGAGATGGGGTGATCAGAACTGCACACAATACTCCAGGTGCGGTCGTACATTTAAATCTTCTGACAATCAAAAAAGATGCAATTTTGAAAATATGGAAAACAATGAAAAAACAGAAAACTCTAAGAGTATACAGAGGCATTATGATATTTTCATTTTTATTTTCTATCCCTTTAAGTGATTCTCAACATTCTGTTTGCTGTTTTGACTATTGCCAGACAATGAGATTAGGATTTCAATGTATTGTCCACAATGGGTGAAAACAGACATGACACTAATTCCACTTTAACGCTGCTTTAACATTTTCTTATGCATGTTGCAGGGCTGCATAGGGCACCGATACTGCCCTGCAACATGCATAAGAACTGTTAAAACAAAGTTAAAGTGGAGTTCGCATCATGTCTGTTTTCACACAATGACTCCAAGATCCTTTTCTTGAGTGGTAACTCCTAATTTAGAACCCAGCATTGTATACTTATAGTTTGGACAATTTTTCCCTATGCACATCACTTGGGAGAGAGATCATGAATCATCTTATTGAGTTCAAATATTCCAGTGCAGCATATTAAGCATGAGCAAAAGTGCTTACAGAATCAAGGTCTTTTTCTGTACCTTAGAAATGGCAAACAGGGTGATTAGAATAATATCAGTGGTGTGTAATAGCCTTTTTCACTGCCATTTAAGAATTAAAAGTGGCATAAAACAAAGGATAAAAGCAAGAAAAAAGACCTCTTTTCCATCAAGGCTATAAGTGCATGGAATTGCCTAAAGCATATGAGATTATTGATCTTAGAAGAATAATTATAATCTAATGGAGTTAGTTTCATATGCAACTATACATTTCATTTTAAGAATTAATAAATTGCCAAAGTGCAAAATGATCTGTGGATTTTAATCCTCTTTTCTGAATTTCTGATTTAATTTGCATACACAGCTTCCCTGCAAAAGAAATAGGATAGATTTGGTAACATTATTTTTGAAAAATGGAAACAGCAGCAAAATGCTCTGAGAGAGAGATCAGGTACATAAAAAACATATTATTTTTATTTTCCATTCAGAAAGCATGCAGGTGCACCTCATGTAAAAGATGGATGATTCTTTAGCAGAAACAGTTCCTGAAATTAAATATTTCTTGCAGGATAGCAATGACAATGTACTCCTCATTCTTCATTTAAAACTCCATGACCTTACTAACAATGGTGCTAGGCATCCATGAAAAAACCCTAACTGAAAATGATACGTTTAATTAACTAGGGGTGTGATCATGCATAACTGTCTGATCAGCTGCAAGGAATATTCACATTGTGCCAAGCAATATACCTTCATGCACACAGAGGCCACTGCTCAAGCACTAACAGGGCTTCTTAAAGTTTTAAGCTATCGTCAAGGTTGCCTTATTTTAAATGTAAATTTTAATACTTTGCTAAGCACAGAGCAAGAGGAAAGGAATCTTTGGTTACCAAGGTGTTTCATACAAATCTCATTATTTGGGTTAGCAAGTAATTCAAACAGGAATGGGTAGTAAAGACTACCACTAAGGAAAATTAGCATTGATTTCAAACCTCTGCACATAACCGTAGTGGCATAGATTAGATTTACACTTTAACTCCCATGGCATTTTTGCATTGTGTAGCAGAGCTCGCAGGATAATTTGTATCTTAATATGAATACATGAAAGTGATCCATCAGGAATGGCTGCATATTTGTCACAGATCAGTAAAGAACAAAGAATTTACTATACATGGAACTAGCAGAAATGTTTCAAAGAACATTGAATAATTCCTAGACTATAAGTCAGGGGTGGGCAACCTTTTCTGTCCTGGGGCCACATTGAAAATTAGTACAAACTCCAAGGGCCACATAGAGGGTGGGGGTGGCGGCGCTTAACAGGTGTATTCAAGAAAAGCAGGGCCCAGATCATGGCTCTGTGCTGTGGATCTGTCCCCTACCGTTGTGTGCATGTCCTCCTCTCTGCCCCATTATCCTGAACTCAGTTTTTCAGTGCTTGGGGGTAGAGACTGGATCCAGGGGCCAGATCCAGGCACTGGAAAGGGGCCACATAAAAACTTCCCGAGGGCTGCATTTAGCCCCTGGACCTGAGGTTCCCCACCCCTGCTGTAAGTAATGAGTGTACTTTATTCTATACTCTATCATTAACATTCTCTTGTCAAAGTATTTTCCTGTATCTGATTATTTAAAATGTGGGCAAAGAGACACAGCCAATTCCACTCAAACCTCACAGAGGGCTTTTCGGGGGGGGAAGGGGGGTGTTCAGTACTAACAATATATCCTATGTGTTGTATAGGAAATGGTATAAACAACTTAATTACTTTCAGGACCCTGAGAGATGTAAAAGGAACAATGTGTGCCTGATTTACTCAAATCAAAATAGGTTGCTGCTAAGTAATTTTCCAGCACACAGTAAACTAAAGCACCATGCACAAGGTTTTAATCTGGCAGAGGAAAAACCACATCCAATTTTTTAAAGGGTGCTTATTGTTTTTCAGCAAGAGATCGGTCAACATATCCCATTGCCAGTAGCAATAAATTGCCAATTCATTTTATGGCATGATTTTTAAAAACGTAAAGCAGGATTTGTTTCACCATGTTCATGCATCTAGCTGCTTAACACCAGGCATAATGATTTTCTGAGACCCTGACTAAAAGCCTGGAGTTTCTCTACGTGCTGTCCCTTCAGTCTTGTGCAAAGACAGCGCAGAATGCATGCGTGCGGTATTGTCTAATCTTAATTATCTAGCTGTCTCTTTCCTGAGTTAATTAACTTTCCTGAGTGCTTTTATCCACAACAGTAAGGACTATACCCATTTTGTCTTATTCAGCATTTCACAATTTCTCCTTCCCTGAGATCGTAGGACAGCAAAAGCTCTTCACAGTCCTAATTGCTATGGAAAAAGCAGAGATATGAGGTTTGAAAGAAAAGCTATAACAAAAATTGAGGATGTACAGCTGTGCATACTAATAAAGGGACAGAAATTTGTGAGTGGGAGAGATAATCCCTTCTAGCTTCTAAATGAACTGATTTTAAATATTTAATTATCTTGTTAAGTAAATTCAGATTACGGGATTCAAATCCTAGTCATTACAGGTCATCAGACTGCTTTAGATGGAGTACAAATTGACTGCTAATATTCTGCAGTGCTCAAACAAGTTTAGTGTCGAATATAACACAGTTTGCATACACAAGCCTTTTCCCCTGTTCCCCACCTAGATTTTCATATGATCTGTCCACAGGATACCAAATCCTACAAAGAGAACAACATATCATTTTGTATAAAAACATATGAAAATCCCAACCAGATATTAGGGAAATATGTGGAAAGCAATCTCCTTTCAATTGGTGCTTTTGGACAGACAGCAGCTCCAGTTCTGCTTGCGCCAGCCTGCTTCAACCCCAGGGTTGGTTGGTCCATTTAAAAGTGCCCCACCAGATGTGCAAGTGTAGCAGGCTGCACCTGCTCCAGGGCAGACCTGCCGGTGGCTCTTCAGAACATCCTGGAGCACATCTCACTGAGTGAACTGGCTAAACCTAGGGCAATCATGGAACACCTGTCTGTCTTAAGAGCTAAACATGGTCATGCCAGGATCATAGATGCTGACAGACCAAATGGCCAGAGCGGCTTCCTGACTGAGTTTCACCATCTTGGATCCCTGCCCATGGCCCCACCCCAGCCCTTAAAGGAATAAGCAGGAAATCCAAACATGCGTTGACCACACACCTAAACCCTGCAGAGAGAAGGGAGGTCAGCATCCACAGAAGACCCAGGGGATGGAGGAGAGCCATGTTAGGTTAGAACAGCAGTACTCACACTAGCCCAGCCGGAGATCTACCGAAGCGCAATTTTCACCTGCTGAGATCTACTGGCAGCACAGGGATGATGATGCCCCTCATTTGCATAGTCACACTCATCCAGGCAGGTGTAGCTATACAAATGAGGAGAGGTGACAACACAGGGGAGAGGGGGACAACTGCAGGGGGGGGAGAGGGAGCTACTTGATCTCTCTCACACAATATTAGGGCCCGGTATCGGCTGGGTTGGCAGCGGCCCATAGGGGGCCGGGGCCGCATTGGAGGCCCCGCCCCAGACCAATAGGAAGGGATGGGGGAGTACGCATGATGTCAGCAAGGGCAGCAGCTCCACAGATGGCGGTCGAGGCATCACCACCATGAGCAGCGTCCAGTGACAAGGGGGCGGGGCCGTCAGGAGTGCCGTGATGCTCAGAGCGTCTGCGTGCGACACAGGGGTGGAGCTAGCTGCATCTGAAAAGTCACGTCCAGCGGAGCTTTTCCGGGTGGTGAAAGGTTTGATTAGTCCTGCCTGTCTCCGCCTGGACCTGGAGCAATCCAGTGACTGCTGTGACCAGTTTATCGAGTACTTTGTAGATAAGATCGCTCGCATCTGCCACAATTTCAGTTCCCCAGTTATTGCAGAGGATCATCTTGGGGCTATGGATGACTCATCCTGTCCTGTTTTGTGGGATCGGTTTCAGATGGTATTGCCTGCCGATGTGAAGTCCTTGTTGGGATCTGTTCATGCCACTACTTGTGAGGAAGATCCATGCCCACCCTGCCTGGTGAAAGCTAGCCAGGAGACGTTACGGCCGTTGCTGCCTCGGGTGGTTAGTGCCTCCCTTCAGGAGGGCAGGGTGCCTGAATGCCTCAAGGACGCTGTGGTTAGTCCCCTGCTCAAGAAACCATCTCTTGATGCTGATGCTCCTGCCAGTTATCGGCCCGTCTCTAACCTTCCCTTTTTAGGGAAGGTTATTGAACGGGCTATGGCACGGCAGCTCCAGGAACATCTGGACCGCACTGGTTTCCTTGATCCCTCCCAGTCTGGATTTTGGCCTGGGTGTGGTACAGAGACGTCATTGATGGCCTTGGTTGATGATCTGCATCTGGCAGTGGACCAGGGTCGTCAGACCTTACTGGTCCTGCTAGACCTTTCGGCTGCATTCAACACAGTCGATCATGAGGTGATGGTGACTCGCCTGTGGAACCGTGCCGGAATTGGCGGAACAGTCTTGGACTGGTTTCTTTCGTTCCTGGCCGGGAGAACTCACCAGGTGGTCTTGGGGGAGTGTACTTCTTCCCCCAGGGATCTCACGTGTGGACTCCCGCAGGGTGCCATTCTGTCCCCCCTCTTGTTTAACATCTATATGCAGCCATTAGGGGAGATCGTGAAAGGGTTTCAGGGCATGCAGTGTCATCAGTATGCTGATGACACTCAGCTCTACCTC
>QEPC01008444.1:2497333-2522793 GCA_003113815.1 Sphenodon punctatus | reverse complement strand
GGGCGTTTATAGACGAGACCAAAAAGGCGGCTGATCCTTTGATCAGCCGCCTTTCTTGGCGCTCGTCTAATTGCTGGGGCCGCTTTTTAATCCGCGTCAGAGGGGGCAGGCTCACCTGCCCCCTCCGACGCGGATTCCCGAAGTGCCGGCTTTACGCCGCACTTCCTGGTTCCCCGGGCGAGTGCGCATGCGCAGAAGGGTGCGCATGTGCACTCGCACTCTGCGCCATGTCTGAACTGCAGACACGGCTCGCAGAGACTGCGTGGGGGGGAAAGCCGGCGTTTGACGATCCCGCTTGTTAGCGGGATCGTCTATAAACGCCCTATGTAAGACCTGGCTGTTCCATCAGGCTTTTGGCGAGGGGGGGGGGTGTTTCCCCACATTGTACTGTATTTTTAAAGTTTTTTTTTATTATAATTATTTTACTGAGTGTTGTTCGTCACCCCGGGCTGCCCTGTGGGCAGGAGGGGCGGGATATAAATTTTAAATAAATAAATAAGAATAAAAATAACAGGAAGGCTGTGCTCTCACAGCGGCACCAGTGATCAGCATAGCTGTGAGACTGGCCCCCTGCGTTTGGCAAACAAGTGAAGGCTGAGGTGGTGGAGCGAGTGGTGAGCGGGTTTGTGAGCGAGTGTGAAGTAGCGTAAGTTTGGTGAGTGAAGTGCGCGTGGCTGAGGGAGTGTGTGTGTGTAGTGAATGAGGTGAGTAGGCAACACTACCCTGAACCTTCTTGTCTGCCCCACCCCCTCCGTCCTTGTGGACCTGAGTGAGTGTCCTCCTCTACCTCCCATCCTTGTGTTCCCTGTGGGTTCTACCTCTCAACCCCACACTGGGCTACACCCCCCTTTGTGTTCCCCTCTTCCCTTGGAGCACTGTGTACGTTCTCAAAGGGTGGGGGGGTGTGCTGGGGGAACCAGTGGTGAGTCTGAGGTATTGGTGGTGGTGCATGAGCGGGGGCATGGCCCAGGGCCTCGTTGTCTCCCCCCCCAATGATGATCTGGCCTCGTCTCTCCTGAAGAGTCATTAGGCCATATAAGAACCTGAGGTGTGCTTTCCTTCCACACGGCGAGTGCCCCCCATGGGGAGAAAGGTCCAAGACGCATGTGAGTGCAGTGTGGCTGTCCTTCCAGGGCCATAATTCCTATCCCTGTACCGCGTCCATAACACACACACACACACACACACACACACACACACACACACACACACCCTCTCTCTCATGAACATACACACACATACATATATACACAGAGGGGGGCAGACAGTGGGCCGGGGCAACAGGCTGGAGAGGGGCAGGGGCAGTGAGCCAGATCTGTGAGCCAGTTCAGTTGGTTCACCTCCAAAGCCTTATGGAACCAGAGAGATTCCAAAATGCCCTGGGAGATGGTTCCCTCTGATCTCGATGGCCATTCACTCGATGACCTCCTGATCTTTTGGAAATCTGCACTGAAGGAGGCCATCAACAGCACGGCTCCTAGGCATCCACTCCCGAATCACCAACAATGCAGGTCCCCATGGTACATGGAGGAACTGCAGCAGATGAAGCGAGAAGGGCGGTGGTTAGAGCGGCAGTGGAGTAGTTCTCGTACTGAAGTTGACCAATTGCAACATAGAATCTGTTTACATACCTATGCCATAGCAGTCTGGGCAGCAAAGAAGGTTTTCTTTGCTGCCCTCATTGCATCCACTAAGTCATGTCCAGCTGAGCTTTTCTGGTTGGTGAGGGGCTGGTCAGTCTGGCCTCCCTCCGCCTGGATCCAGAGTTATCTAATGCTCGCTGTGACTTGTTTTGGGACTTTTTTATGGATAAAAATTGCTCAGATCCACCACGGTTTCGAAGCTGCACTTTTAACAGTGGGTAAACCAGAGGCAGTTAAAGTCCTGTCTTGTCCTGTTTTATGGGATCAGTTTCAGTGCGTGTCACCCTCTGATGCAGAGGATGATCTGGGGACTGTTCGAGCCACTTATTGTGAACTGGATCCATGCCCGTTCTGGCTGGTCAAAGTCATCTGAGAGACATTGGGGCTATTGCTGGCCGGGATAGTCAATGCCTCCCTTAGGGAGGACAGAGTGTCAGACTGCCTCAAGGAGGTGGTGGTGCAGCCTCTGCTCAAAAAACATCACTTGACAATGATGTCCTGGCCAACTATTGGCCGGTCTCTAACCTTCCCTTTTTAGGGAAGGTTATTGAGTGGGTGATAGCTCATCAGCTTCAGGAGCATCTGGATTGAATCAGTTTCCTAGATCCCTCACAGTCTGGCTTTCATATGGGTTATGGCACTGAGACTGCGTGTGTGGCCTTGGTCTATGACCTCTGCGGGAGTTGGATCAGGGTTGTTCGACACTATTGATTCTATTGGATCTCTCAGCTGCATTTGATACAGTTGATCATGAGTTGTTGGTGACCTGGTTGCGGGACTGAGCCGGAGTGGGTGGGACTGTCCTTGAATGGTGCCGCTCCTTCCTGGCCGGGAGAACTCAACGTGTGGTGCTGAGTGAATTTTCATCTTCTCCCCAGGACTTCACATGTGGAGTCCCACAAGTTTCTATTTTATCTCCTCTCTTGTTCATTGTGTATATGCAGCCTTTGGGGGAGGTCGTCAGGGTTCGGTGTAAGTTGTCATCAATATCCAGATGACACCCAACTGTACCTCTCTTTTTCATCAGACCCAAGCCTGACAGTCGCGGTGCTCACCTGGTGTTTGTCAGCTGTGGGGGACTGGATGAAGGCAAGCCACCTGAAGTTGAATCCTGACAAGATGGAGGTGAAGCTGGGGGAGTGATGGCCCCCATCATTGCTAAGGTCTGTCCTCCCCTGGTATCTCAGGTCTGTAGGCTGGGCGTCCTCCTAGACCCGCAGCTCTGCCTGGATCTCCAGGTGGCAGCTATAGTGAAGGTCGCATTTCACCAATTACATCTGGTGCAATGGCTTACGCTGTATGTCTCGGACACAGACTTTGCCACGATCCTCCACTCTTTTATTACCTTGAGATTGGACTACTGTAACGTGCTCTATGTGGGGCTACCCCTGGTGATAGTCTGGAGACTGCATCTGGTTTCCTTAGAGGGACGAGTCATTATGAGCATATTGCTCCAGTGCTCCGTTCTCTGTACTGGCTGCTGATAGTCTTCTGGGCCCAATTCAAGGTTTTGACCTTTAAAGTCATGAACTGCCTGGGCCCCACTAATCTGCAGGACCGCCTCACCCCCCAGGTCCTGGATCGTCCTCTGTGGTCGACCGGAGGTGCCCTCCTTGAGGTCCCCAGGTTTCCCAGGTGTCGACTATGAGGAGGGCATTCTCAGTAGCTGCACCGCGGCTGTGGAACTCCCTCCCGTTGGAGATCTGCCTGGCCTTTTAGACCTCCCCTCTTTCCATAGAAAGTGTAAGACCTGGCTGTTCTGATGGGCCTTTGGGTGGGAGGGTTGGGTAAGGGTTTCAATCTGCCCGGGTTATTTTAATGTTTTATATTTTGTGATTTTATGTGTTTTTATGACGTTGTTAGCCGACTCAAGATGCAGAAGCAGGAGGGGGCAGCATAAAAATGTGACTAAACTGAATAAATAAATAAATAAATAAAATAAATAAATAAATCAGTCTCCCTATTCAGCCAATGTTCTGAGAGCGAAGCAGAGTGAATCAGTCCAGTCATTTCTTTCCTTACAAAGAAGTTAAGGTAAGGTGCACTTGTCTGAGAATCAAGTGCTCACTGGTCCCAATCTCTCACCCATCATTTACTACTTTTTATATATTTTATTATTGTCTACTACTACATTTCTACATTTACTACTTTTATATATTTTCTAACAGTTTTATGGGTTTAAGTCAACCGAAAAGTTGCACAAGGTCACTTCTAGCAGTCTCAGAAGAGAATCCAGGTCTCTTGGCCATTCAGTTTCAGTGCTTTTTAGAATCCATGATCCTTATTTCTGACATTCTACAAATAGATGTCTGAACCACTGCAAAATCTGTGTCAGATCTCTTTTTAATGGTTGGTCTACATAGAGAATAAAAGCACTCCTTTATCTCAACGGAGGCAAAGCAGTTCACATGACCTCTTTTTTTTTTTTATGGACCAACTTTTGTTGTTGAGAGTATGCAAGCTTTCGAGCTAGATAGATCCCTACCTCTGGCATGTAAAACTTCAGACTGAACAAATACAGGGCAAGTATATACATAAAAGCAATCACTCATGTGAGACCTGTTAGGAAAAATTCATGAACATTTCAAAGTTTTAAAGGCAATGAGGGAAACCACAATCAAATGATGATCAAAATAATAGCAAGCACATGGGTAGGGGATGTAGAGGGAAAAGGTACTTCGTGTTTCAAAACATTTTAATATAAGGATGGAAAAATATATTTAAAAAACAAGCTGTCCATTACATACATATTGGATTATTGCAACACACTCTACACGGGGCTACCCATGGTGATGGTCTGGAAGCTGCAGCTGGAGCAGAATGTGGCGGCACGGGTCGCCATGAGCCCATTACACCGGTGCTCCATTTGCTGCACTGGCTGCCTATCATTTTCTGGGCCGAATTAAAGGTGTTGGGTTTGACCTATAAAGCCCTAAATGGCTTAAGCCCTGCCTACCAGCAGGACCTCCTCATTCCCCAGGCCCTGGAGCAGCCCCTGTGGTCAATTCTGGAGAGGTCATTCTCAGTGGCCACACCTAGGCTGCGGAACTCCCTCACTGTGGTGGCCCAGTTGGCTCCGGACCTCCCTTCCTTTCAATGAAGATGCAAGACCTGGCTGTTACACCAGGCATTTGGTGAGGGAGATGGGTGGGTGGGATGGGTTAGGGTGGTGGGGGCTGATTATTCCTGAGAAACACCAAAGGTTGAAAAAACTAGACAGACAGACAGAGGCTTAAAATTCACAGCCTTTACTGCTTAGGCAGTTAAAATACCACTCCCAAGGAAAAACTGGGTATCCACGCTTGCCTCAAGCACAACCAAGTGTTAGTCCCAAAATAGCCCGAGCGAGTGGGATATTACATGGTTTCGAAAGTACATTTGCTGCAAAGAGATTAATTCATCAATATTAACAGATCGCTAAATCATATATGGAAATATCCACATCAACTGGGCAAAATAATTACATACTGAAATAGCTAAATCTTAATTTAAGATATACACATGAACTAAGAAGAATAAATTCGTGCTGAACACAACGTGTTTCTGACCCTCTATAGGGGTCTTTTTCAACAGCACTCAAGGTGACATCAGGGCATGGGTTTCATCTGTTGAGATAATGAAATAAATTGAATCATTTGGTCATCAAAATAAGAAACCACCAAAAATTATAATTTACCCGAACACTCACCCTTCAGCTCTGATGCACCACTACAAATGAAAGGCTCCAGAAAGAACCTCAGCAGCTAGATAGCTGCCCCTATAGCAGAATAGGCTTTATAACCATCACAATAATTGAACAATATTGCCTCTGTCTGAAACATACAATTAGAGGGATTTGCAAAACCCTTGAAATAGATCCAAGCTCTCCTGGGAGAGGAAAGTCCCAATGCAGTTGAAGAAGATCATGAAGCAGAGGAGTAACTTCCATGATGTAGACTCCCAATTCAAATAAGTCCAAGGTCCTTGTTAGATCAATAGGGAGATTACCACTTCAAATACATGGATACTTCCAAACCAGATAGATTCTCCTCCGCTGAGAATGAAGCTGCTTGAAAACCTGCAAAGAAAGATCCCCACCCTGGACCCTGTATAAGCAATAAACCACAAGGCATCCTCAACGAAGATGCAAGACCTGGCTGTTACACCAGGCATTTGGTGAGGGAGATGGGTGGATGGGTTAGGGTGGTGGGGGCTGATTATTCCCCTCAGTTTTAGTTGAATTTGAATGTAGTGTTTTAATCTATTTTTACTGGTGTATTTTTGTATTCTGTGTTTTTATTGTTAGCCACATTGAACTGCTGGAAGCAGAAGAGGCGGGATATAAATATGTTAATAAATAAATAAATAAATAAATATATTTCTATAGTGGCTTATGAAGCCCAAACCTTTGTTTAATCCATTGTTCTTGATATCCAATAGAGCTATGCTGCCTCATTTTAAGAAGGACATTGACAAACTGGAGTGGGTTCAGAGTAGGACAACAAAGATGATAAAGAGTCTGGAGAGCAAGTCTGATGAGGAAAGGTTGAAGGAACTGGGTATGTTTAACTGTGTGAAGAAAAGATTAAGGGGACACATGATTACAGTCTTCAGATATATATGAACGCCTGCCATAAAAAAAGATGTCAAGGAATGGTTCTGCATTGCTCCTGAGGGTAAGGCTAGAAATAATGGGCTCAAATTACAGGAAAGTGGATTTTGTCTGAATAGTAGGAAAAAGTTCCTAACAGTAAAAGCTGTCCCGTAATGGAACAAGTTGTTTATGGAGGTCGTAGGCTCTCTGTCACTGGAGGTTTTCAAAAAGAGGCTTCACAGCAATCTGTTGGGGTTGTTGTAGCTGTAGTCATCTGGCATCCAAGCATGGAGTTTTACTAGATGACACCAAGGTCCCTTCCAACTCTCTGATTCTACACCTATTCCTGCTGCTTTCCTTTTGTTGCATTAGAATTACATAGGGGTGTACATAGATTTTTAAAAAATTATTTATTTTGTATTTGTTTTCATTATTAACATTACATTTGGATTCGGATTTATCTTTGGAATTAAGTTTTGTTTGGGGGTTTACTTTTGGTTGTGTCTTCCATTGGTTTCAATGGGAAACATATTTCTGGCTGTAACCTCTTTGTTTTCCATTCAATTTGGATGAAATTTGGACAGATTGTTTCCCCCTACCAAATTTCAGAAACATTGGATAAAGCATACCTATTTTATAAAATAAAAGTGATTTCTTTAAAATCACTTGCAGGTGTTGCCTCTGTTTAAATTATAGAGGTTTTAGTAGATGTAGAGATCTGCTTTTTGAAGCATTTGTAGAGACTGTGAAGAAGACAGGAGGAGGTGGGAAGAGCAGAGGAAGAGCAAGTGCCAGAGGCACTGGCACAGGCTTCAGTCATTAGCACCCCAAAATCTGTGGGAGCATCAGTGCGGGAGAGTAGGTGCAGAGTTCTGCTTTTATGATCACTTGTAGTGAAGTTGAAGACTGCAGCACACACAGTCACACACAAATAGCACTGATCCAGCCTATGAGCCACACAAGATCTACACAGAAGGGGGCTATGTAGCTTGTCAGAAGCTTGTATTGGCTCCCCAATGCTGACCCCAAGCCTCCTTGATTGCAATGATTGGGTATTGGAAGAGCAGCCTCTCCAGAGAATCAGCCTATACCAGGGATTTTCTTATGTTTGTCACAGTGGTACAAGATGGGTTTGTGATGCCAATTGGCCAGCAGAAATGCCAGTCATGTATCCTCATTCTGTGCTGCGTCCACCCCATCCACCCTGCTTGTTATAGGGAAGTTGGAAGCATCTGCTTAGGAAAGAATCAATAAATGATTTTATTATGTCCTCAGTCACAGTACCGTATGATGTGTTTGGAATGCCAGATGGCCAGCCTGGATCTGTCACTCATGTCTCTTGATTGCTGAGCTGCTTCTCCCTCCCCTCTGCCTTTCTCTCTAAAGTCCTGGCTATGTCCCAAAATTTTTGTTTTTGTCCCAAAATGTTCAGGACTATTTGCACAACTTCTGTTAAAATCAAAAAAGTTCAATTGTTTATAAAATTCAGGCCCTTTATCCAATCTTTCTGAAATTTGGCAGTGATGATCCTTTTGGTGAGGGTTACAATACGTCTAAACTTCATTTAAATTGAATGGAAAGCAGTTACAGCCAGAAATGCATGCACAGACCATGCTGCTTATAAAAATCAGGATCTTTTATTCAATCTTTATGCTACCCTTAACCCTTAAGGTAAGGGGTACAGTCTGTCCAGATTCCATCCAAATTGGATGGAAATGCATTTGCAACTTCTTTAACTTCTGTTACACCGCTCTTTAACCTCCGTTAAAACCGTGAAAATTCAATTGCTTATAGAATCAGAACCCTTTATCCAATTGCTCTGACATTTGGCAGGAATACTTCCCTAGCTGAGGGGTACTAGATGCCCATATTTCATGTGGGTCAGATGAAAAACAAAGAAAATACAACCTGAAATGTATGTTCTGAAACTTTAATTTTTCAAAAAAATTTCAGGACTATTTCTTTCTCATTATTGCTAAAATGAAAATGGGATTTTCATTTTAGTTATTCAAAATAACTAAAATGAATGCACACCACCAGAAGTACAGCCTATCATTCCAACAGACCTCTCCCAATCACTTGCAATACATGTCCTCACTTGCATTTATTTTGATTAACATTTGACTATTGTTCCCCCTCATTGTATTTAAGTATTAATGACTTCTGTAAAAGCCTCCTCTTCCTATGCTCCACCCCAGTGATGACTACTGTGTATATAAACTAGCCAATATTTGCTCAGTCTGTCGTTTTTCTTTTTTACATGCTTGAGGAAGGGCACCTTGTGGCCTGAAAGCTTGTATATTTTGATCAACAGATGTCAGGCCAATCAAAGATATTAGGACTTCTGTCATCAACTTCTGCATTTGAGACCAACACAACAACCACACACTTTCCGTTATCTCAAGTGATTGGGGCCTGTTCTGAGAATCTACAAGTCCAAGCTTCAAGTCTTCCTAATGATACACATCGGAAATTTGAGCCTCTCTTGCTTCACTCTGGTAAGTCTTCTATTGATTTACTAGAGACTTGGAGAAGCAAAGCCTGTTTCAGTTTGGGGACCACTGTTTTATGCTCAGTCACTTGACAGATATGCCTCTGAAAATAAATTCGTATATAGATGTTGTGCATCTAAAAAGACAATGCAATTAATATACTCAACCTCACATTGCTTTATTTTCCAGCAGCGTATCTTTTAAAGAACAACTTGTTTTTATAGTTTCCTGCACTGACCTGTCTAAAATCCAACTAACTTCTGTTTATTTATTTAGTTCTGTTGGCTGCTGAAGTGAACTTTCAGTATTCCAGAATCAATCAACTATGCCATAAATAGGAACATCATGGAACAGAATAATTGCATTATTTGTTGGACTTGTCTCGGAGCATTAGATTTTCTGAAAGTAAACCTTCACAGAACTAGTGCCTAATTGTGTTCAGCTGTCTGGAAACAATCCTCTATGACAGACAAAGGTCACCTCATTGTTGAAATTTGTATAAAAGGCAAACAGGTTTCCCTTGGTAGTGTTTATCTCACAATGTGTGTAAAGAAACTAACTTCAGTCCTTAGACTAAAAATGATTGTACATGCTGCAGGGCAATTCAAGAAGTGCCAAAGAATGACCCACACCACCAGACAACAGATTGAGATCCACTTGACCAGTCTTATTAGTTATGAATAAAAGTGTTTACCATCATAACGGACAGCCAGCACATGGATGCTCATCCACAATCAGCTCAGCTTCCTGCACTGGGTTTTCTGAACCGTTATTTCTAAGTGAGGCATTCAGGGCCAGCCTTAGACTTTGCAGGGCCCAGGGTAAAAACAAAATATGGTGACCTCACTCCCTCTCCTGTGACCTTGCCTCCTCAGGGTATCCTCCATGGGGCTCTAGAGGTGGTCATGTTGTGGCCCCCACACTCTGCCCTGGTAAAAATGGGGTCCTTTTCCCCAGAGGGGGCCCGGAGAAAAAAGCAGGACTGGAGCAGTCAGTCACCCTGGGTTGCCCTGTGGTAAGGTTTATTGTAGAGTTAGCTTTCTGTTGAATAACACACAGCAGAAGTTTCTTCAAAACAGAATTTTACTAAGAACTCAGAAGACATGCTTCCATACTGTGCAGACTGCATGGGACAAGATAGAGGACAGAGAGAGAAGAAGAGAAAAGACAAGGAGGGGGAAAAACCTGTTTCATCCCCTGACCCTCCCCCTACTGGACAAGCCCCATATTAAGCTTGTAGGGCTTGCAATGGGCTTTTACTTGTGACTGTTGCATAA
This sequence comes from Sphenodon punctatus, assembly GCA_003113815.1. Taxonomy (NCBI): domain Eukaryota; kingdom Metazoa; phylum Chordata; class Lepidosauria; order Sphenodontia; family Sphenodontidae; genus Sphenodon; species Sphenodon punctatus. The sequence continues at coordinate 2,512,808 of QEPC01008444.1, read as the reverse complement.
TCCAACAAGGTTGGCCTTTCAGGTACTTACCAAAATCTTCTTGCTTTCATTCTTATTCTCATATGTCAGCAGTGCATATGTCTGTTACCTGCTGGTCCACCTTGGGCAAAAAAGAACCCACCTCCTTCCCATTTTCTAACCAGCATACAGGCCTCGTTTCTCAAAGCCTTCAAATCCCCACTCCTGTTCCTACAACAAAATCTGCCTAGAAACTTGAGGCACTGTTTACATGAAAGCCACCTCATAGTTCAGCCAAACACACTTCAAAAATCAATGACTAAAGCAAATCAAGAAAGTAAGAGGTGCTCACCAAATCGGATGTCTGTCATATCAGATCTCAACATTAGGGGACAATGCGTTATCACCACGTGTGGGGACTGGATGCAACAAGAGAAGGAGGAGGGAGAGGAGAGGGAAATATGGCAGACAAAAGTATGTGTGGATATTTGTAAAAACAATGTACACGGGTCAGTAGCAGAACAGCCCTTGTGCTTTTCTTCCAAAATTGTTCCAGGATGGAAAAGTCCACCAGGAGGAAAAACCTGTATTGATGCAAATACAAGTAAAATGTAGACTATGGGTGCTTCTTCACTTTGAAAATACTTAAATACCCAATGTATTTTCCTCCTTAAAAAGGTGCTACCTTAAAGGTACAGAGATGTTAGGCAAAATCTATGTCTTATTTACACCCATTTTATTTATTTATTTCATTTGTTATCCTGCCCCTCTCGCCTCTGGCGATTTGTGTATTTATACTAGGTCTGTCTATTCTAGCTTTGACAAAATACAAATAAATGCAAAAAAGATCTTTTCATGTTCCACAGTTGAAATATGAATACTAAGCCTGTGTGTTCAGGTTCTGAGTGAACCCAACATTTCCTGGAAAATGTAATATCCAAGATCTCAAACTGGACCCCCAAAACTGCAGCACATATTCAACTTAGAGCTGTGCTGCTCTCATAGACCACATTAACAACTGCAGCAGAGAGACCCGCGAGGGAAGACACGGCAGTGGGGAGGAGCCGGAGAGCAGAAGAGCCGGTGCGAACGGGGGGGTGCCACAGCTTCCCTCGGGTGCGAACGGGGATGTGCCGCGGCGTCTCTCGCGCATGTCAGGGCAGGATTTTGCACCCTGACATGTGCGAGGGAAGCCGCGGTACTTCCCCATTCACACCGGAGGGAAGCCACAGCACATCCCCGTTTGCACCGGCTCTTCTGCTCTCCGGCTCCTCCCTGCTGCCATGTCTTCCCACATCGCGGTTGTGAATGCGGCCTAACTCTCATCTTAGCCACCGGCTTGAGGAGCCTGTAGTGAGCCATCCCCACCTGAAGGGGCTGCCGCCATTCCAGAACTGCAGTCTCCAGCACTTCAGCCAGCCAGGCTCAGACCAGCCAGGGAAAAATGGTGAGTCCTTGGCAGATTAATTTCTCCTTCCACAAGCCAGAGACCCCTCTGACAAGCCAGGGATGCGCGCACACACGCACGTGCGTGTGTGCGCGCGCACACACAAGCCAGCCCCATGCCCCATATGCACCCAGGAATCTCAGTTTCGACATGCCAGTGACTCTCTTCTGAGCCAGAAATCACCATCCCCAGAACCATGCCTCATTCCCCTAACCAAGCCAACAACCCCCTCCCTGGGCTCACCCCATCTCCCATTCCCACTCCCCAAGCCAGCAAGCTACCTGTGAGCCTAGTCCCATGTCCCATTTCCCCCCAAGCCAGTGACCACTCCCCCAAGTCAGTGACACCCCCAAGTCAGACGCATAACCCATTCCCCCATCCCCAGGCCAGCAACTTTCAAATCCTGGGTTGCTGCTAAACCTCTGTCTTTCCGCCCTTATCTCAGGAAGAAGGGAGTGGAAACACTGGCACCATCAGAGTGGTATCAAGGTGGGAGGAAGGTGCAGAGGTAGAGGGAAGAGTGTAGATGCCCAGTTTGGCTGTTGCCAACATCTGGCAAAAGAGAGAGGGAGGAAAAGAAGGAGAGAAAGAGACACGGCAGCAGAAAGGATGAGAGAAGAGACCTAACAGCAGACTGAGGGCAAAGAGGATAGAATGAGAGAGAGAGCACACCATCAGGGCAGCCCAGCCATGGGTAAAAACAAATGTGACAGTAACCCGCTCTGGCCCACAAGCCACTGTCATGTTTGTTATCGGGGGGCCAGATGTTCTCCCAGACTGACCCTGGGCATGTTGGTGGCTAGCCCAGGCTCTCACCACGGCAAATGGCCGAAGTCACAGCCCAGGCTAATGCCAACCTGATTGGAGCAAAGCAGGCCAGAGTGTGTTTGCAGTCTATTCCCGCTGGCTCGGATCAGGTCTGCCATGGCCAGCTGCCGTAACAACCATCATAGGCCACCACGGCTGCCTGTCATGGTGGGGGGGTGGGGCTCTGGGCGCAGCATGGGGGCACGGCCAGGTGGCCACACATTTGTGCATCTCCCTGCCCACTCCTCCAGACCCTGGCCACATGAGCGTTTGTTCCGCAGCCTGACCTGGTCCAGACCATGTCCACAGTACCTTCTGAACCAGAGGTGGGTCTTCTGGTTTTACCTGGAGTGGCCAGAGGTCCAGATTTGTCCCAGACAGCCCAATATTTCTGACAGTTTGTGCTGTCTGGCCTGGAAGGGGGACCAGACCATACAGCTGTCCAGAATTTCCCCTTCCATCACTCCTCCCACCACCGGCTGGCCACAGCTGCACTCTCGGCACTTCCGCCCACAGACCCTGTGGGGTGGAAGTGCAAAGAGCGTGGCTGCGGCCAGCTGGTGAGATTCTTTGGCGCTCAGCTGGTCGCGCGCAGCACCACGGTGAGGAGAGTCAGTTGAGGGCAGGCAGCAGCACACAGCCAGTGTTTCCCTGCTGCGAGCCAGAGCCGCAATCCCTTCCCGGGGTCCCCCAAAGCAGGTAGGTGACAAACCCTCCCAGGGGCAGCTGGGGCTGGACCAGCTCCACTGGAGGAAACTCTACTCAGATAGGGCTCGCCTGCTTGTGCCCTCCCCCTGGCAAAATCCCATTTTGCAGCCTGAGCCCCCAGCCGCAGAGCTGCTACAGCCTAAATAAAAAATTAATCCCATTCCCCTCCCAGCCCCTTCCCTCAGAAGCAGCCTGGGTGAGGGTGGAGGGGGAGGAACGTTCACCACCCCCTCCATCCGCCTGCCAGGGTGCCCCCTGGGCCCTGCTACCTACCTTTCCTGAGTCCTGGATTGCTGCAGCACCCAACCTTGTGGATCAGAAGGTCACTACCTTGTAAACAAGGTTCTTCAGGATGGCTCCAACCATTCTCACATTCAGAGTCATCTGAAGAACCTTGCTTACAAGGTTGCAGCCTTCTGTTCTTCAAGATAGCTCCGACCATTCTCACCACTGGGTGTTGTGAGAATGGTTGGAGCCACTCAAAGAAGTGTGTGTGTGTGCGAGAGAGAGAGTCTGTGTGTGTGTGTGTGAATCAGTCAGTCAATTTACAGTTTATTGTTTGACTGTTGGTCATCAACAAATTTGTCAAGTATACAACAACAAAATATACACCATTTCCTTAAACCATTATACAATATATAGTCCTAAAAAATTTCATATTTAACTCTAGACAACCGGTAATATCAAAATTATATTTCAACAAACCAGAACAAACAACTTAAACCCCTATAACCGCGTACTGTAAAATAGCACTCTGCAAAATCTACATTTGACCTCCGCACTTCTCTTCAATCTGCTTTTTACGAAGCACCAGGGTCCCCCTACAAAATTTTGCCACTTGCCTAGAAACTATTGAATTTCAGGGGCCCAACCAATCAGGCCACCGAGACTCATTTATCTGTGTAAGCAAAGGCCTTAAAAGTATATTACACAAATGTGCATAAGCTGGACAGTAAAACAGTACATGGAATAAATTTTCCACAACCCTTTGAACACATAGGGTACAAAGCCTTAATTATTTGTCGATACCACTGTACCTCCCCTCAGTCCAAGCTGAGGGAAATAAATTCAGCTGATAAAGCGTATATGCACATCTTAGCTGAGGTTCGTTCCATTCATACAGTTAACTGTCCCTCCCCTCCACCATCTGGATAAGATGTTATTCCAGGACTGCCTTTTGCAATCTTAACTCCGCTTGCAACCTTTGAGAATCTTGATCGAGTATATGTTTCTTTAACATGATCCGGGCCCTTGGGAAATCGTATAAAAGGAAGAACTCCCTGGAAAATCCTAACTTGTGGACTTCCTTCTCTAGCCCTACTTGCCATTGGTGATTTTCATCCTGAGCCAGACTTAGTAAACCCATTTCTGACTCCCCCAAAATGCCCTTAAGCCAAAACATTAGCATCACCAGTAAAGCTCTTGCTCTCACTGAGGGCATATTTACCTCAGCCCTTAATAAAGTCTCCGGGGTACCCCCTGGGAGCCCCAAAATGGTCCTAAGGAACTTAATCTGATGTTTTTCCAAACTATTCAGGTTACCTAGCCCCCATGTTGGAATAGCGTATAAGAGTTGAGAAAGAGTTTTGGCCTTAAATAATCTCAATATGGCGGGCACCAACTGCCCCCCCCCCCCCCGCCTATAGAAAAAAGAGATGATGGCTGCGGTAGATCTATTTGCCTGACTTTCCACGTATTTCAGGTGGCGGGCCCATGAACCATTTACTGCCAGAAAAATCCCCAAATATTTAAACTGATTTACCTGTTCAATGTGTACTTCCCCCATCCTCCAGGTATACCTAGATTTGTTACTCACCCTTCCAGTAACTAGTACTTTGGTTTTATCATAAATTACCATCAAGTCCTGTTGCCTACAGTATGTCTCGAACCTTTGAAGAGCTCTACTCAAACCTATCCTTGTCTGCGAAATCAGAACCGTGTCATCAGCATATAACAGAATGTGAATGTGTCTAGGCCCCAATTTTGGGGGGTGAAATGAATCATCCCTCATAAAGTCCACTACGTCATTAACAAAAATATTAAATAGGGACAGGTCCAATATACACCCCTGCCTTACCCCTTTTCCAACTGGGATTTCTGATGACAATGGTAGGGATGTAGACACTCTAACCTGCATCGAGTTATCCGTGTGCAGCTTAATCATCAAGTATAAGAGGCCCACGTCGATCGTGGTTTCCCTTAACTTTTGCCACAACTTTTCCCTGTTTATGAAATCGAACACAGCTCGCAGGTCAATAAAACATAAGTATAGCTTTGACCTTTTACTCTGTCCAGGGCATTTCTTACCCGTGTATTTCGTTATTATAGCCATCAAAACTTGAATCTGAGACACTGTTGACATGTCCTTCCTGAAACCCACCTGTTCTGGTTTCAGGAAGGAAACTTGGCCCATCCAATCCTGTAGTAACCCCAGGAGGTACCTAGCATACACTTTCCCAATTACCGACAGTAAACTAATTGGTCTATAGTTACCAGGCAGTTTGGAGTCCCCTTTCTTGTAAATTGGAATTACAATGCTTGCCAGCCAACTTTTGGATATACTCCCCGTATTATTTATGACGGTAAAAACTCCTGCCAATGTCTCGGCCCACCAATCTATCTGGGCCTTCAGTAGTTCTACAGGCAAAAAATCCACTCCTGGAGACTTTCCTGATTTAGTTGATAAAATCAGGTTTTTCACAGACTCTGGGGATACTGGGGGCCACCCCAGGAGAAGATCGATTTCCTGCATATCCAGTTCGTGAATAACTGGTGTATGCTGGAAAACTGATGTAAAATGCGATTCCCAGTCCTCGACCCTTATCAATACAGCATTCCCATGTGTGTGTGAATGTGAATGAATTTTATTGACCAATAAGGTCATTTCAAATAAACATACAAAATAAACATACACATAGGCATATACCGTTAAAAACTTAATAAAAACTTACTAATTAACATAAAACCCTAAATCAAAATTACAGTTAAATCATAAAGGTCCAAATGACCTATAATAATAGAAAAGAAATATGTACATTACAATCCGGCAACGTAACAGATCGACAAATTTACCACAGGTATTATTTACTAAGCCCCACGGAAAAACCTCCTTACAGAAGGTTACCAAGGCAACAAATTACCAAACCTGTGGTATCCATTGCACAACCATCAGCAGTGGCAGTATTCATCCAGCATCCTCACCTCCCTCTTGCTGAATCTTTTGATAAGAGGGGGATGTACACCTTCGGGCGACTGCTAAACCAAAACGTGCTACTGACCGGGATAACGGGGAATCTGATGGTTCAAGAAACCATCTGAGCAGGGACTGAACATTTTTGCCGTGGGGCTTATCAGAAGGAACAATCCACAACTTTTGCCTGAGATCTGTCAAGGCAGGGCAGTAAAAAAGAACATGAGAGAGGGAATCAGGCACCAAAAGATCACATAAATGGCATAACCGATTCTCCCTCGGGACCCCTGCATAACGGCCCTCAAGAAAGTCTGGAGAAAAGGCCTCACATTCGAGACGGGTAAAAGCCTGTCTCAGACTGGCATCCGTCCAAGAGAGTAAATAACTACATTTAGCCTGGCAAGGAGCCAGGGCAAAATATCCAGGGGCAACTTTCTGAGTTCCTATTAATAAGTCCTCAACTTGAACCTCTTGATCTGCCAGCCTTCTGAAAATAAGGGATTCAGCAGCCTCGCCACCAAGTGCCATCAAATAAGCACGGGAGAACCCCAACTTATGGACCTCTTGTTCCATCTATATGCATTTCCTGTGTGGGGCTTGACCCTAATGAACAAGCTGGAAGTAATTCAGAATGGCTTTCTGCGGGTAATTCTTGGACTTCCGAAGGGAACGCCCCAGGCTATTTTAAGAGCATAAACTGGTAGCCATACAATCAGGTACGCGGCCCTTCAAGTCTCCTTTAAATATTGGGTGAAAACTTCTTTGTTCCCCAAACAGGTTCAATCACTTCTTGCTTCAGCATTCACACATGGACTGTTGAGAGATTGGGATGTGTGTGCGTGTGCGTGTGCGTGTGCGTGTGCGTGTGCGCGAGAGAGAGACTGTGTGAGTTTGTGTGTGTGTGTGTGAGTGAGAGAGAGAGAGAGGGGGGTGAGTGTGTGTCTACATATGTGTGAGAAAGATCAGAGAGAGTGTGTGTGTAAGAGAAGAGAGTGTGTGTGTCAGAGTGAGTGTGTCTGTATGTATGAGTCTATGAGAAGGATTGTGTGTCAATGTGTGAGAGAGATCAGAAAGAGTGTGTAAGACAGTATGTGTGTGTCTGTATGCGAGTGTGTGTGCGTCAGTGTGTTTGTCTATGTATGTGTGTATATGTGAGAGAAAGTGTGTCTGTCTGTGTGTGAGAGAGAGATCAGAGAGTGCGTGACTCTGTAAGACTGTGTGTGTCTGTATCTGAGTGTGTTTGTGTCAATGCGTGTGTCTATGTATGTGTTTCTGTGTGTGAGAGTATCTGTGTGTGAGTGCGTGTGTGAGAGAGAGAGAGTGTTGCTCCCTCTCCCACCCCATGCCCCCCTCCTCCCTCACATGGCTGTACCCTCTTGATGCCCTGATTGAAGCGCCCTGCCAGTTCTCACTGACGCATTGTTCTAAGGGCTGCTCTGTTTACTGGAGAGAAGCAGGCGTTATTTACCACTTTGTCTGGTGGGGAATGGGGGGATTGTATTTAAAACCAAGCTGTGTAATCGCATCGCAGGCCACAGCAGTTGATATTGGCAGCATTTTCTTTCCACTGACTGGAGGATGTGTAGCCAGTGCCACAAATGTTATCTGGCTGCTGGCGGTGAGAGGACTTGGCTGACAGGACCCCTGTAGATGTTAGCATACAATGGCACTGCCTGTTGTAGAACAAGGCCTGCTCCCTGCACTCTTGACAAAAGAATCCCTCCCCTTTAAAAGAGGACCCTTATGAAAAATACATGTTGCAGGGCTGCACTGGAACCAGTGCAACCCTGCACCATGTATTTTTCACATACACCTCTTTTAAAGGGGAGGTATGGTACCCTACGTGACCACACACATTGGAAAGGGGGCAAATTCAAAACTGATAAAAGGAATCATTGGGCTCTATTTTGTTACACTGCTGGGAGAAATGGGACCAGTGGGAGAGACATTGGATGAGACCCTAGTAAGAGGGCTCTCTATCCCCCAGTGGCAGGGTTTCACACAGCAGCAAGGAGTTCACATGGTTAATTAATGTAATCTCCCTCCAATGTTAACTCTGGGAACTCCTTGCTGCTGGGTTGCGTTGGCTCCGACTACTGTAATCCACCCACTTCTGGCCCCACTCTTTGTATAAATTAGTATAAAATAGCAAATGTAAGTTTCATGCAAATGTATGTCCTCTTTTCTGGTGATGTGTCAGTTTGGGGCCTCAGCAGAGCTTAAATTGTTGGGGGACAGGAACCCTGCCAGGGCTCAGCCCCAGAAATGGAATTCAAGGCAGGGCAAAGTCCTGGGAAATGTTCCTAGTAGAACTGTGCAGTGCACCCCAAAGTGTGAAAAGGCCAATTTTGCCCATTTCAAGGTAAGAAACAAAAGTCGGTTTATTTGGCTTTCATTAATGGCTTTCCTGCCCAGCCCCCTGCACTGGCTATCATATAGATTAATTCACAAAACACCTTGTTTTATATTCAGCTGTAGAGTGACAGGGTTGTCAAATGGTTGGAGTGTTAGCCAGAAGTTTCAAATGAGGCTTTAGTTCCCTGCTCTGGGAGTTTCTGCGGTAGGCAGCATGACTTCTAGAACTGGCCTGAGCCCTGGCTATTTTTTTTTACTTTTTTCTTTTTCTTTTTTACAAATTAAGCACAGGGCCTCAGAGGCTAAGAGGGCAGGGTCCCATGAGGATAAGGAGTGGGGCATCCTCTGATTCAGAACTGTTGCACATTCTCAGAAGCAGGTGTCCCCTTAGGCAAGGAGGTGTGAGGAGGAGCAGGAGCAGCCTTGGCATAATCACTTTGATACGCATTTTGTTCTGATGGCTCATTCCCAGATCAAATTTGAATGAGCAATTTTAACACACACACCATGAAACGTTTGCCCTGGGCGTGATATTCAATGAATTTCCAGGCCTCTCTTCCAATGCTGTTTGTAGCTCCTAATAGAAAAATCCATTGAGTTACATTTGTCTAAATGCAAAAGCATCATCTGCTGTAGCTACTATCAGCTTATTGAATACATCCAATTGAGCCTGCTCCAGATGCCTTCTGCCCTTATTAGCAGATATCCTGGCAGTCAATGGAAATACAATAAAACTCAGGATTTCAAGACAGTGCACAACTAAATAGAGAGTGAGAAAAATAAATCATCCCTGAAAGCACCTTTCCATGCGCAATAATTTTGCCTCTTTCGGTAGATAAATTATCTTGTTGTTTTTCTTTTATTTATACACCTTTCTTACTGCCTATTCACCAACAAACTTTTTCTATGGCAGCTTCCAGTTTCTAATTTCACATGAACACACCACCCAGCTCTTGAACACTGCTGGAATTACTTTCTCTCTATTTCCTGTTGTCTTAGGGGCAAATGGACTTTAAAAGGTCAGGCTAACTCTGCACATAAGTGGTGAGAATCACAGAATGTCATGCCCTATAATTTCTCTAATGCATCTCATGCACTCTGACACACTCCTGAAACAAACAGGAAAAGTTCTATAGAGCCCATCTATCAATTCTTTTATCTCCTGCTCCCTTCCTTCTGCAATACAAAATACACCTCCTCCTGTAAGTAACAACTCATTCTCTTACTGTGCTTCTTTAGGTTGAAAGTATGCTGCCTAATAAAAGCTAAATTCTATTTTCTAGCAACAGAAGAGATGCAAAGGATTTCTTAATCCATAGCACCGGATCCAGAGAAGATGGACCCATGCGTGAAATGATCATGTGTGGCCCCTTCTAAAATAGGAATGCTGAATGAACATACAGCGTGTTTTTAAACGAGCAAGGCCGGGGGTGGGCGGGTCTGTGGCCGCTGAGTGGCACTCTGAAGGGATTCAACCAGGCAGTTCCCAGTGTGGCTACTGCAGTAGCCCCTGTGCACTCCCCCTGCCACAGATCATAGGGGAGGGGGAAGCACACCAGGCTGGCCTTTGCAATTGACATGTCCCCGGCATGAGTACTTGGGAACCCGGGCTTTCCAGTTCTTGTGACTTGCAAAGGCTGTGTCCCCCACCCACAGTGCCTATGAGCAGTGGACCCATCTCCTGGCATGGCTGACTGCCCCAGTTTCTACGGGCAGGGACTCAGTGGCCGCCCATTGGCACAGACCTATTTGGCTTGCCCCACACAGAGCATACTGCTGATTTCTCAGTGGTGCTCTGAGGCTAATGGAAGTGTGTAACCCCCCCACCCATGGCCGGCCCAAGGGTTTCAGGGGCCATGTGCCAAGCCTTGCTGCGGGGCCCCAAAGGCCGGCCAGCACTTGCTAGAATGGGGGGGGGGGATTTTCAGGGGATGAGGGATGGCTGGTTACTTACCTGCAACTTGACTGTGTCCGCTCAGCTCCGCAGCGTATCACTGGCCAGGGATTCCCAAGAAGTTTACACACACCCCCACCCCACCCCCATGAGGACTGATTCAGAGACACCCAGTTGGGAAAAAAACAAAAACCAGCGGCGTCTGTCAGTCTCTAGCCCACAGCGATGCGGGGTCCCTCCCCCCGCGGGGCCATGTGCCTGGGCACTGATGGCACATGCCTCGGGCCAGCCCTGCCCCACCCACCCCCGCCCCACTCCATCTTCAGATGAGCAGTCGGATGTGTGACCATGCAGATCACCATCTCATTTAAAAACACCCACCCAGACTCACCCATTTTAAAAAAAAAAAGGAAATACTTTGGGGGGGGAGGATGGAAAATCTTTAATAAAAGTTGTTTTTTTTTAAAAAGGAAATGTCACCATAGTTGATTTTTGATGTTCCGTTAAACATAACATCCTTTTCCGGGGTCCAGGGCTCCCTTCATCCCTTGCTGTTTTTCTTATGCATATATTATTTATTTGCAGGTCCCCAGATAATCTGTTGGAGACCTCTGTCTGGAAAGCCATAGACCTTCCATGTTTGAGGCTCTGTGGGGCTGTAAGGGTGCTCCTCACACCTATTTTGTCTTTCAAACTTGTTCATGAACCTCCCCGGAGACCCACAACACATAAGGACTTGTGCGGTCCCAATCTACACTTGCCTGGACTTCCCTTTTAAATCAGAAATTCTAAATCATTTTATGAAATTATAAAAATCCCTTGTTGAAATTATGAAACCCCTTGTTCATTTTTCCCCCTCACATAACTTCTGTCCCACTAGGTGGTGGCATCCATTATACATAAGGGACTCAAGTTGTAGTTCAGGGAAGCGTAGACCTGGTTCACGAAGCATGTTTAAAGCCACCTGGGTTTCCTGAGGATAGGTACAAAATTATGACAACCTTCCTCAAAGAAAAAAATCCCATATGCAATGTACACCGTGCTGCAATGAGTCACGGGTGCAAATCAGTCAAGATGGAACAAGAAATTGTTTTCTCTTGGTTACCTTATGCCTTTTTCTATCCTGACAATTTGCTGTCTCTCCCTGTGTTGTCCCTGATGGCAGTGCACATTCTCCGTCCTTTTACAGTCACCAGGAGCTGAATCTAAGACCAGTAGGATAAGAATACAAACAGACCTGGCCTCGAGTAGAATCTTACATGTTTGTTTTTTTCTCATGTATTTTTGCAATATAGGTTTGTTCATTCCTCACCTCTTACCTATCTGTTCCTAAAATGGGATTTTGCATAAAAGACAAAATTAACATACTTTGCAATACCAGGTTTGCTACATGCTGCTCTAAGTGTTTTTGATATGACTAGTAGAACTTGCTAAACCAAAAGTGAAAATCATGCCCACTTCTCTTACCATCCTTCCGACTCAGACAATGGGTATCAATATACTTGATGGTGGAGGGCCACCATCATGAACTGATCCAGACCAGGAAGCTTTCTGGTCAGGAAGGATTGGTTCCGAAACAAATGTCTATACCACCAGGCCCAGGTGGGAGGCGGGGAGCCATATGAATATGCAGCCATCTGGCCTCACCCCTGCATTGCACCCAGCCTCCCCCCGCCCCCCATGATGGGCGGTCATGGCAACCAATGATGGTCATCATGGTCACCCATCATGTGGGCCACTCCAGGCCAGGAACAGCAGGCTAATACACATGATAGCCCACAATAGCCCAATCAGGCAGGCTGCTCCCTGGCCATGGTGGTGGCTAGCCCAGGCTGTGACTCCGGAGGTTTTTGGAGTCACATCCCGAGCTAGCCACCACCATGTCCAGGAAAACTCCAGACCAAATATCTGGATGGCTCTTAACCAACATGATGGTAGCCCACAGGCCAAAGGAAATCCAAGCAGGCCACAGCGAGTCACCGTCATGTTTGTTAATACCCATAGTTTGAACAGAGCCCAAACTTATTATTTGTAAAGATTGCTCTATGTATAAAACATTTCAATTTTTCATGTCATATGCTAATCATTCTCCCTCTGATATGTTCACTGTCACCACAACTCTCAGACAAAAAGGAGCTTTGAAATCTGCCATTTGGCCCTGGCCAGTGGGACCAAAGTTTGACTCTGCTAGCAATATTATACTACTACTTCCCCATAGATACCAAAGCATTTTTCAGAGGTGAGTGATCAGGGGTTAAGTGACTTTTCCAAGGTAACAGAGCCAGTCAAAGGCACAGCTGGGAACAGATCTCTGCTGATCTAATTCCCAGTCCAATATGCTACTTGCTCACACCAGGCTACATGCTTAGTTTGGTCCTTCATTTCCTGATCTCTAGCCCACAGGCCAGCAGGTAGTGAGAGAGTTTCAGAGACAATATGCTCAGTCTCTGGCATCAGAAAAGAGGGCAAACCTTACATCTCTTTTGCAGTGACATTTCTAACTCAAGAACAGTATTCTTGAACTCTTGAGCCAGCCTTGACTGGAAGGGTACAGTTTGAAGAAAAAGAGAAAAAAGTAGAAACCTTGGAAGTGCTTAAAGGGTTTATGATATTCATCCTAACTCTCTAGTTATTTATGATGGCCCTGACTATCACAAACACACCACATTAAGGAGGGTGAGCACATGCCGGCCTATGGCACAAAGATTACAGGACAGTACTTTACTGAAGTCAGTGGAAGTTCCTATAGGTTTTTAATTGGGACTGGGCCCCTAAATAATTTTGGCCAAAGTCATTCAGGAAGTGTGTGGCAAAGCCAGAATGGAATTCAGGTCTCAGTACCTGAATAACACCATCCTCCTTTGTGTCTGGGGCAGGGCAGAGGGGATGGGAGGGGAGTGAAAGGATTGCCATTTTTAAAAAAAAAAAAAATTTGAAGTTTCATCTGTACAATATAACAAGGAAGGATTTTTGTAAACATGCCAAATACTTTAAGTCAGGAACCACAAATAATAATCATTTGTTAACATGGATCAAGATAAAAACCATATAGTGGAAGATGAAATGCTCTATGAAGCTAGCCTTCTGAATTATTTGAATTCTGTCAGGATCTCTCTTATTGCAGGCAGTGGCACACCAAAAATCACACACTCCCTGCTCTTCAAACAGGAGCAGGTAACCGGCATTTTCATATAAAGGTTGCAATTCTCAGACCAATTACTCTGAAGTAAATGATTTGAGGGTTGTGGAGAAAATGAGGAAACCAAGGTTATTCAAAGGTTTCTCTCTGATTCATCCTGCAGTGATCTCACAATGCACAGGTACTTCCAAGGTAAAATTTCTCTAGAAGTGCTTTTACACTGAGTAAAATACCCCTGCTTAAATTAGCAATATGATTGCAGGATTCACACAACACACTCACCAAGCAGTCTGTGCAGCATTACAATGCCATCGTATGATATACAGATTCATTCCTGTCAGACTAATGCACAGCTTCTTGATAAACCTGGATGCTTCTCCTGCAGAAACTATATAACGAAAGTGGGAAAGGTAATGATCCAATTGCTACACTAATGTTTTAAGGATTTTGTCACTAAAAAGGTTGCTAAGGGATTAAAAAGACAGGAACAAAATGACTGGCATTCAATGAGTTGTTAAAATATGTATTTTATATTTAGAAGCATGTTCTAGGAATTCTTTACGTACAGTGCTGGGCATTCCATGGAAATACAGCCAGCCTATAAATTGCCAGTTAAATGCAATTTTGGTAGGTTAAATGTGCTTACTATGCAGAGATCACAAGGCAAGTTAAATGTGATACCAGAAATAGAACAGTAGATGGCATAATTACACTGTGATCTTGGGGAAACTTCAGAAAAATGTGGTTTGCTCTCAATCACAGTGGATGTATAACATATTTATTTCATCTTAATCATTCAAATGTCTGGGCAAAATAAATAAGACAGAGGAAAGGAAATATACCCACTACATTTTCTGTGCTGCAAGTAAAGGAATGGCAAATGTTTATTTTATTTATTTATTTGTTTATTTATTTATTCTTCATATTTCTTGGCCACCCGCTCATGCTACAGAAGCTCGGAGCAGCTCACAACGTATCTAAAATATAAAATAAAATTTTCCAATAAATAACAAAGATAAAAACAATATAAAAACAACATATAACCCAAGATAGAACCAATAAAAAACGTGACCTTTTCTGCTACCCATATGAATATGAAACCAATGAATTAACAACTGAAATAAACAGCTGGCATAACTAAGCTGCATAACTCACCTGTATCAGAAGGGTAAACGAATTCTCACTTACTAGTAAGATGGATTTGGGACTAGGTTTATAGAGGATTATTTTTATGTTGTACATTTATTATTTTATACTTACACAGGATGTATTTTATAATGTGTGTTATGACATGATCAAATTTGCAGATGACAAAGATATTCAGAGTTAAGACTGGGATGCTCTGTGAGGAATTACAGGAGAATCTTGCAAGAATGGATGACTAAATGGCAGATAAAATTTAATAGGGATGGACAAACGCGGTTCGGAAGTTCGGCCCGAACTCGGTCTGTTCGGACGACTGAACCCAAATCCGAACACGAACTGACCGAACCCAACTCAGTTCCGAACGTCGAAATGACCGAACAGTTCGGTCATTTCAGATCGCGTTCAGGTGGCAAAAACATGTCACTGGAAGGCAAAACATGACAGGGAAGGGGAGTCAGTTGAGGAGCAGACTTCCAGGCACCAGGGGTGGAGAGGCTTGGAGTAGCAGTCAGCCTGTCCAATCACCATCCCTTTTCGCCTCAGACCACTGGCTTCGCAGTCTGCGATTGGCCACGGGCTAGGCTGCACAGAGCCAACGAGGCTTGCGGTGAGGGGGGGCGCAACAAGAAACAAAACATTACTTTCCCCCTCCCCAACACCTTCTGATCTAGTGACTGTTCCTGAACAGCAGGCGTTTCACAAGGCTCCCTCTCTCCCAGCAGTTTTTGTTCCTTCCTATTCCTAATCCATTGCCATCCTCCTCCTATTTCACCCATCCAACCCATTTACCTCCATATTATCATTTATTTAGATTATATTAGATAGATTTAG
>QEPC01008444.1:2466181-2486959 GCA_003113815.1 Sphenodon punctatus | reverse complement strand
TGTTCGGCCATTTCGTAGTTCGGTGTTCGGTTCCGTTCGGTGTGTTCACCATTTCGGTGTTCGGTGTTCGGTCCGTTTGGTGCGTTCGTGTTCGTGTTCGTGTTCGGTTGTCCAAACAGGCCGAGTTCGGGCCGAACACCGAACTACCGAACCGCGTTCGCCCATCCCTACTGGAGATGCACAAAGTTATTCAAGGTAGTTAAAACCCAAGCAGACTGACGAATTGCAGGAGGGTCTTGTGAAACTAGGTGACTGGGCATCTAGATGGAAGAAGTGCAAAGTAATGCACATAGGGAAAAATAATCCAAACTATATGTACACAATGCTGGGTTCCAAATTAGGAGCTACCACTCAGGAGAAGGATCTTGGAGTCATTGTGGACAAAACATTGAAATTAGCTCAGTGTGTGGCAGCAGTCAAAAAAAACCCAATGTGAATTATTCAGAAAGGGATAGAGAATAAAACTGAAAATATCATAATGCCTCTATATAAATCTATGGTGTGACCACTCCTTGAATGTTGTATGCAGTTCTGGTTGCCCCATCTTAAAAAAGATATAGTAGAACTAGAAAAGGTACAGAGAAGGGCAAAAATAATAAAGGGTTTGGAACAGCTTCCATACGAAGAGATGTGCATGATAGGTTAAAGTTAGGGCTCCTCAGCTTGGAGAAGAGACGACTATGAGGAGACATGGTAGACATTTATAAAATCATGAGTAGTGTGGAACAAGATAATAGGGAGTGGTTATTTACCCTCTCAAATAGTACTAGAACTAAGGAACACTCCATGAAACTAGCTGGCAGCAGATTTAAAACAAAAGGATTTTTTTTCACTCAATGCACAATAAAGATCCTTTTCAAACAGACTGCCAGAGGAGCCATGGTGCAGGGGGATGAGTGGAGACAGTGGCGGGTGTGCAGCGTATGGGTTGCACAAACACCCACCTCCACCCATCTCCACTTATGGAGACACCTCAGTTTTCCCCAATGCCTCCGTGCGTGGGAGATGGGTGGAGCACGGGAGTGCACATACACCCCCATTCCCACTGGCGGTCACACGGACGCCCCCCCCCCATCCACCCAGTCACCCATGTGGGCGGAGGAGGGGGGGCATCTTGTGTAAAATGGCCCTAAGTTGTGGAATTTGTTGCCAGAAGATGTGGTCAAGGCCAGTAGTATAGCTGGGTTTTTAAAAGTATTGGATACCTCTGAGAGTAGGTCTATTAACATCTATTAGCCAAGCAGGTATGGAGGAAGTAACATCTTACTGTCGGGAGCTGGGAGTGATCAACAGGGAATGGATTCCCCCATTGTGACCTTTGGGTGCTTCTCCCAAGTGACAGAGGTTGGCCACTGTTGAAGACAGGATGCTGGGCTTGATGGACCATTGGTCTGACCCTGTATGGTACTACTTATGTTCTTATATAAATCCATGGTGTGGCTGCACCTTGAATATTGTGTGCAGTTCTGATCACCCCATCTCAAAAGAAAAGCCCCATGTGAAAAGGACCTTAACCCCAGCTATACTAGTGGCCTTGATCACGTCCTCTGGCAACAAATTCCACAACTTAATTGTGCATTGAGTGAAAAAATACTTCCTTTTATTTGTTTTAAATCTGCTACCTATTCGTTTCATGGAGTGTCTTCCGGTACTATTTGAGAGGGTAAATAACCATTCCCTATTATCATGTTCCACACCACTCATGATTTTATAAACTTCTATTATATCCCCTCTCAGTTGTCCCTTCGCCAAGCTAAAGAGCCCCAGCCTCTCTTCATAAAGGCAGCCGTTCCATACCCCTTATCATTTTTGTTGCCTTTCTCTGTACCTTTTCTATTTCAACA
Organism: Sphenodon punctatus; assembly: GCA_003113815.1. NCBI lineage: Eukaryota > Metazoa > Chordata > Lepidosauria > Sphenodontia > Sphenodontidae > Sphenodon > Sphenodon punctatus. The sequence goes on along the minus strand of QEPC01008444.1, from coordinate 2,485,115 downwards.
ATACCTGTTACCCCTTGTCCAGGCTAGATTATAAGTCTCTTTGGGCAGGGATCTGTCTTTAATAAATGATTGTTCAGTAGAGTACCAGTCACACTGCTGTCATGGTATAAATAAATTAAAATAACGCAGAAATGCTCTGTTTAAACTGAACATCAATGTGTTTTATTTCAATAGTAATAAAGTCAAGACTACATTGAACGAAATGAATATTTAAATGGCACAAATGACACTATAATTAGATGGTAGAGACCTGTGTTCACTATGTTTTGATTTTCCCTGTTGACTGTAATAAGTAGAACACAGTCCATATGGGTCCCTGATTAGACACCCTTTCTCTTGAACAAAACACCTGGCATAGGAAGAAAGCAAATCTGATCCAGACTCTGCCTCTGGTTCTTTCCATTCTCTCTTTTTATTGACTGTGGCTTAGTTTGTTGCTTTGAAAAAAATTGTGCCCACACTAGGTAAATCAGTGGTCCCCTTCCTCACCAATGTCAGGGAAGGGGGATGGGTTTGCAAAGCAGGCAAGCTGTGGAAAATCTAAAGGCCAGTGAGGACTGACCCTGATCACTATGGGTATTTTCAGACGTTACGTGGTCACTGTCCACCACAGTCAATTCCCTGTGGTGGCTCGGACCACGTAACGTCTGTTGGGGGAACGGATGTTTCCCCCCAGATGTTACCACAGCGTGGGATCAGATTCACCACGCGAGCGGCCGAAGCGGCGGGACCAGAGGCCGTCGCGTGTTGAATCCGATTCCAGGCCGTGGTGACCCCCGCCGTCACATCTGGACTGTGGACACGGGCCGGAATCCCCGCAGGGATTCTGGCCCGTGGCCATAGCGGGCAGGCGCTGTGGCAGCATTGGCCACAGCGGCCACCCGTCTCCCCAGAGGGCGGACGGCGGGGAGCGTGGAAGGGGTGGGGCCTTGCGGCCGCACATTGTGCAGCGCGGCCCCGCCCCCTCCCCGATTCCCCGCCGGGATCCCCCGGAACATCTATTAGGGTGTTATGGGTCATCCCGGCGGGAGATCATTTCATTGATTTTGTGACGGGGCCAATCGACCCCGTCACCTCTGAAAACACCCACTATATCAGCATCAATCCTGGCGGGTTAAAATTCAATAATTGGCAAATGGTCCCAGAGGGAAGGATGTTATAAGGAGGGTTCTTTATAGTGAAGTTGACCTCTATGAAATCTTTGGTTACTGTTGCCAGGTTAAAGCTACTACTTATTTACTCCTGATTTCATGATCTTTGGCCACTCCCACATTCTTTCTGTCCATTTTCCTGTCCATGTCATATTCTTCTCATCTATGCGATTCACATTCAGAGCCCTGTGATGTCTTGCTTTATCTACTCTTACCATCTTTGTTTTGGCCAACCACAAGGACCTCAGAAGGAGGTCCTTCCAAGATATGCTCATCTAGTTTATCTTCCAAAGTTCTAAGCACATACCCTGCCCACTAACACTGTTGGAATTTGGTATCTATGCACCTCACCTCAGAATCCAAAAGGAGATGCTACACTAACACCAGGGATATGGAGACATTGGGCATCTTTAGACATAACAAAGATTGGGTGTCAAAACCCTTAAGCACGGGTTTGGCCATTGTGTGTAAACTAGGGATGGGCGAACAGAACCGAGTTTGGAAATTCGGTTCGGTTCGGAGGTTCGGTTCGATCGACCGAACTATTCGGGTTTGGTCCAAACTCCGAACTTCCAAACAAAGTTCAAAAATTCAAACCCCATTGAACTAAATGGAATATTATCTTTTAGGGATGGGCGAACAGAGCCGAGTTCGGAAATTAGGTTCGGTTCAAAAATTTAGTTCAGTTCAGAAGTTTTGGTCTGAACTCCGTACCGCATTCGCCCATCTCTAATGTAAACACCATAACAATCCCAACACCAATTCGGCCACCCGTTGAATATGCAATGGTGTTCACATTGCATCACAAGGACAATTTCCATGTTCTGGCTGAACACGTGGCCAACATTATGTCTAATAATATCGCATGGCATGTTAACAGATACAACACGGGCAACAAGGTGGCAGCGCTTACATGCTAAGATTGGGTGGTGAAAAAAGCCCACCCATTTGCCCCAAGATGGGCTGTGTATCTAAGCAGTGCCACTTGGTGAACACAGGGCCAAACCAGTGTTCATATCAAGGTCAAAACACACATTCAGTCACCCATTGATGTTATGTCTAAAGACACCCATTATACCTAGGCACAGATGCCAGAGCATAGGTCCAAAGCTGCACTCAGCTGTCTTCTGTCAAAAAATCTACTACCTGATTGATTGCAAGTGGGCAATCAATTGTCATTTTCATTTTTGCAATAACGAAAACAACAACTGAGAATAATGATACCGAAAATAACAACCGAGAATACTAAAAATGATAACCGAGAATATTGATAATGATATTAATATCAATACGAAAACGATACCAAAAACTATACCAAAAATGATAACAAAAATGATAACGAGAAACAAAAATGATAATGTCATTGTCATCATTAATAGTGCTGTGGCAGTTGGGTTTGGAGGGGGAAAGCGGAGAGGGAAGGAGGGAGCAAACATCTCGGAGTCTTAACAGGGTTGAACTAGTGAACGGTGCCTGGGTTGGAAGGGGCAAGCAGCTCGGCAGTATCTGATGGATGTATCACTGGCCAATGAGCAGCGTAAGCAGGCCCCAGCAGCCTCATGGCATTCTGTGATAGCTCAATGCCTGATGCCAATCAGGGGGTCTCTGGGGGAGGGCATTTCAACCCTTTATAATGGGAGGGACAGTTTTTTTCTCTTCGTTCTGTGAGAGCACTTCTTGTCAGGTTGCCTTTACAGAACTGTGGTGCTTGCACATAAAAAAATCCTCCCTAGCCCTCATTATATTATTTATTTATTAGGCATTACCACAAATACCTTTCCTTCCTCATACCCTACATTTTACCTTCTCCCTTTCCCTGCCCTTCTCCCCCCTGTACATTATATACAGATAGGTAGTACAGATTAGATATAGATATATATTATAGACATATAGATTAGATTAGAATAGTTATATAGATAATTGATTAGATAATAGTTTTCCTTTTCCCTTCCCCTGTCTCCCTTAGATTTAGATAAATATTAGTTGTGCATGGGAATCAATAACGATACCAATACCAAAAATAAAATCTTCATTTGAAACAGTACCAATATCAATCATGATACCGATAACAAAAATGATACCAATAATATCGATACCGATAACAAACAATATAAAAATGATACCAAAATGATAACAAAAATAACAATAACAAAAACAAAAACCACATTCTCATTAATAACGATAACAAAAATGAATTTTTTTTAATAATGAAAACGACATGGGGGCCTGGTGCACACCCCTAGAATTAATATCAGCTTAGGATCTCCACACAAGACAAATTTATGGATGGATGTTTAAAACCCAGGAAAGGAAACCACTCAAGCAGAAACCTACACTGCATGACCCCTCATCATGTACAGGAGCACGCTCCAAGGAGATTTTGATAATGAAGGAGGGCCATCCTTCATTGGTGCAGCACTAAATTCACTGTGATAAGCTGCCTACAGCCACAAGGGAAGTGGCATAAATGTCTTCTGAAAGTGGTTACTCCTTGATAGGAAACTACTCTTACGTTTCCAGCATTCTGTGGTCTTTCATTTGCCAGTGCTTGCTAGCTCATCCCTGTGCCAGTCAATGAGGAACCTACCAAGGGTGATGGTCCTTTTCTGGATAAGAAAGATTAATGGCAGGCTCAGGTTTTTCCGGCAACTGTGCTTTAAAGAGGATTTAATTTCATGTAAGGCTGCTTGAACTGCTCCTTCACAAGTCAGAGCACGTCTGACTCCAACACATTCTTAAGCCTCAAACTAGGCTTTTCATATTTGGAGTCCACAATTCATTTTTTTGTCACTTAAATTTACTGGCTTTTCCTGCTGTCGGTTTTTCTGAGATATTCTTAGGCTCCTTCTGAAATGCATAGTCTTATAGGCCTTGGGCTGAGCCAAGGGCATGCTGTACCAGTAAACCTTTGATAGGGACGGTTAGAGAATAGAAAGAGTAATTGAAGAGAAGCTCAAGAGCCAAAGCAGTTAAGATGATAACTTTTATTGGACCAACTTCTGCTAGTGAGTGCTTGCAAGCTTTAGAACTACACTGCGCTCTTCTGCAGGAAAGATTTTTACACCTATTAAACAATACTGATGTAAGTCATAATTGGATCTGGTCGTGAACTGCCAGTGACATTTTGACTCAAGCTTATATATCACAGCCAAAATGAAAGAGAAATGAAATGAAATGAATTATTTGGTTTATCCAAGCAATTCTTTGTCATGCAATCCTTGGAATTAATAATGAACCTTAAGTATCGTGAAGCTGAAATAACTGACACCAAGATTGACATACAAAAGTTCAAAGTTCTGGCCTCCTGCCACACCACCATGCAAAAGGTAATAGTGAAACAAAGACACGCTGCTACCAATCAAATTAAGGCTGATTATTAGCACATTCAGCTTTTCTTTATGATCAAATTCCAGATCTGGTTGTTATCAAGAAAAAGAAGCAGTCTGTGGTCTCATATACATGGACTCATAATTCCACTTAAATACAGAGTAAATACATATACAGAGTAGCTTTTAGGTCACTGCAGAGTTATTAACATCTTGGCACAGGAGTTATAACGTCTCTCCAAATGAACAGTAGAATTGTTGATTGTACTCTTGCTCCTGGAGTAAGGTCTCCCTTTCCTCCACATTCCACTCATTCACCCCAATGAAAGGCATATCCTGTGATGTGCAAGAGGTTCAAGAAGCCCATTTCCAAAGCTGAAACAAATATTGTAGTTACTTCACTCTCTTGATTATTCTTGCTCTCAGGCTCTGGTTTGGGGATAACTAGGGCCCTTTTTATATAGACGAGCCCCTCCCCCCAACTTGGCCATGTGGGGGGGCATCCGTATGAACGCTGAAATGGTGACTGGGTGGGCGTCCGTTTGAATGCTGCAGCTGGTGGGTGGGGATGCATGTGTGCTCCGGCGCTCCACCCACCTCCACCCACCACCAACGCATGGAGCAGCGGGCACCAATGCCGAATACTCTGCTTGTGGAGATGGGTGGAGGTGGGTGGGTGTCCATGGGAATGCATGCCCACGCACCGCCCACGCACTGTGCACCCATCCCCCCCCCCAGTGGCCCATTTGAAAAGGGCCAAGGGGGAGAGGGTGAGGGATTGAAGGGAGAATTCCCCACCTGCATTTCCTCTGCCCCTTGTATTCAAGGCTGCTCCTGTAGCAGCAAAACTGCTACTCCCATCTCTAGCTGACTGAGCTGAGTAGAATCCAAAATGGTGGTGGTTTTGCTCCCTTACAGCAACAGTGTTCCTTATTGGTGAATGATAGTTGAACCGCCAGTCAGAACAAAAGTCTGCTACTGGTTGTCATATCAAATTTTCCAGGCAGCAACAAGCAGCATCAAAAAGTTGTTGAGGGAGGTGTATAGTGGACTTCAGGTGTGGCAAGGAGCTTCCAGGGACAATGGGGGAATGCTGGGGCAGCAGGAGTCTTCAGGTGAGCAATGCCAGAGTTTGGAGGTCAGAGGAGACATGTAGGGGAAGGGGAAGTGTAAGAGAAGTGTGAGACACAGAAGGGATGGTGCCCCTAGAAGCCAGGAGGCATGACATTTCACACACAAACAGCAGATCCATTCCAAGTCATGATTATATCCTTGTGCTCTGGTATTAAAGCAAGGCAGCTACATTTCCTCCTAAGTCCAGTCCAGTGTGTCCCATTCCTGGCCACTATTTACTCATTTATCTATATCCGCTGTCCCTGGCAATATAATCAGCTACACTTAAGTCAAATACTTAACTATTCCTATTCTGGCTCCAAAGGCTTTTTAAACTTAATAGTAGAAGGCCAGAAGCATAGTTTTCGGGCCTCAGCATATTAAATCCAACCTTCCCAAATCACAGGAAGGTAACATCAACTGTCACTGTGTCATCAATGATTTTACAGATCCTATTAGGACATAGGGTCATCATAAGACTGAGACAGATCTAGCTCAAACATTTAACTAAGCTTTGAAGAACGTCATTATTTATTATTAATTATTAATTTATTATTATTATTATTTCACCCAACACGAGTAATTCCCACATTATCAACTGACTGGTATATTTCATGAAAGGGTTCATAAGGAAATTATAGACATTGGCTCTTTAAGTAAAATATGATTGCAACATTTATTAGAAAGAACTTTTATGCCTATGAAGATGCTCAATGAAACCTTAGAAATGAATACTACTGTGGTATCCTAATATATGCTCAAATACCATGCAGACAGATGTACCTCCTGACTCTGCTAGTCACTAGAAAGATGTGTGGCCAAATTTGGCCATTGCTCAACAGTCAAAACTTGTTTTCATTGACAGTGCTCATTACCAGCTTTATCATCTGCCTATTTCACCTGCCAAATATTCAAAAGTCTACAAAGAGAATTTAAAGTACCAGTTGACTTTGTAAATGGAAAAGTACAAACATGCTCAACTAGATGATTTTCCTGACTTTACAATAGGACATGGAGATTGCACATCATGATCATCAATGCACTTCCTTAGATTTATTTCCCATAGTTCAGCATGAGATGATGAAAGGCCAATTCCCCCTTCAGCGTACTATCTATGTTCTACTGCAAATTGACTATCAGCCAGTGGTGAGAAATAATTTCTAGTTACTTGGCATGAAACGAGAAATCTCTGTGAATGCTGTTTTCCATTGGAAGCTCTCTTTTTTTGTTGCTATTTTTGCCATTTTCCATTATTTATTTTCAGAAGCTGAACGGGGCTGGCACGAGCTGGTTGCAAGTTTCGTGCATGCCCAGCACACATGCCCAGAGGCTGTGGAGATGAAAACGTGCTGGCTAAGTACCGTGGAAGTGCTGGAAATTGCCATAAAAGTGCTATAAAACGGTCATAAACATTCCCAGAAAGTGACAAAAAGGTTCTGGAAAGTGACAAAAATGACAACAAAAAATGGTGGAAGCACAAAATCACCCGAAACTGATGAAGAACCAACGGATACTTGCAGGCACTCCCGAAAGCTTAGGATTTCAAATCAACAGTTTTCTGCTGGAAAATTGTATGGACTTTTATATACAGTTGTCTAGCATACTTTTGCTTTTCCACACATTAGCCATTTTTACACAGGCACAGCTGGGGGGTGGGGGCAGGTCTGTTTGCGCTGCATGGAGCGCACATGCACTTCCAATGAGTAGAGGGACATCAGATTGGCCGTGATAAGTGTGTGCTCCTACCCAAGCACCGCCTACTCATGCCACCACATGGAGCATCCCAATTCTCCGTGCATGGGAACAAGTGGGTCACGAGAGTCTGCATCCACCCACCCCTGCCTTCAGATGGGCACTTGGGTGGGTAGTAGATGGGTGGACCACTGTGGGTGCATCCTGTGTAAAAACGGCCATTGAGGCTACCGGCTTGAGATTAAGCATGTAGTTAAATTGTTACTGTCTGAATCATTCCTAACATGCGCTTGTGTGCTTTGCTTGGCAACATGCTGCCTGTGACAAAGACAGAGGTCATGGGGCTATCTGAAGAATGACTGTTACTAGGCACAGAACGAAGCAAGAACTTACTAGATACCTCCTTGATAAACTGTGAAAAGCCTTCGCATCCTTGAAAGCGAGCGTGATTTTTAGAAGTTTACCTTGGAAAGATCAGACTGAAAACTTATTTCTTGGAGACACTTTAAATAAAACAATGGAAAGTTCACTTGATTTGCCACCTGAGCAGTTTCTTCCTCTAGTGTTTGTCTCAAAAAGCTGTGAGCAAGCTTCTCTCTGTGCTTTCAGGAGGAAAACTCTTAAAATATACATTCTTTCAGTATATTGGTTTTGACCTATAAAGCCCTATATGGCCTTGGCCTGACTTACCTGCAGAACCACCTTGCTCTCCGCACTCTGGAGTGGCCTCTGCGGTTCGCTGGAAGCGTCCTTCTTGAGGTCCCCCGGGGGGCCACTATGGAGAGGGTGTTCTTGGTGGCCGCACCTAGGCTGTGGAACTCCCTCCCAGTGGAGACCCAGGTGGCTCCAGATCTCCCCTCCTTCTGTTGTATGTGTGAAACCTGGCTGTTCTGCCTGACTTTTGGCAAGGGAGATGGGGTGTAGGGTGGGATGGGGGAGGGGGGCGGTTTGGTTTGGTACCTCCCTTTTTATTGTATTTTATTATTTTACTGTTTTAATGTGTTTTAAATATTGTAAGTCGCTCCAGGCTGCTTGGAGCAGGAGAGGCGGGGTATTAAATTATTTTATAAATAAATAAATTCCAGCCCAATAATTAATTTTTTTAACAGTCTACAAGCCAAAAATTCCAAATAGGCTGTAACAGGGCCCCTCTTGACCATGGGGTAAGTGTTGTCATGATACACACCCAAGAATATTGTCACTCAGGGGCAAGCTCAATAACAGTTTATTTATAGTACAATCCATAGGCCAGGCACCAAGCCTTTGGCCACAGCCCAACCAATAGAGCCTAGCCACAACCATAGTCCCAGGCTAACTCTTTGCCAACTCACACAGATTCTCTTCAGACCCTCAGGTCCAGACCTCTTCCCTTCCAAGCATCCAGGTCAGGAACCTTCTCTGGCAGCCTTTCCAGGAGATGTGCTTTCCTCAGTAGTCCAGAGCAGACTGACGTCTTCCTGGGGCTAGGGTGGCCATACCTCCCCTTTAAAAGAGGACACATGAAAAATACATTGTGCAGGGCTGTACTGGAACCAATGCAGCCCTGCACCATGTATTTTTCATAAACGTCCTCTTTTAGAGGGGAGGTGTAGCTCCAAACTTAGTCATTTCCTGTGGTGGCCATCTTGGGTTCCTCATGGCAGGTGCCATTTTGTGGCATAGCCCTGCCACATAGGCCTTTAAAACATGTGACAAAGAAAGTATTATTTATGCATTTAATGCATATTCGTTAATGCCAAGTCAATTTAGTAAAATTAAGGAAGTGTCATGGACAACCTGTTTTATTATTTTGTTTCTTCAAAAAAAAGATATCTGATACCAAAGCTGATATTAATAACATAATTCTTCTAATCTTTCTTCACTAACAATCAATGTCGAATTGGTGATCTGTTTGTGCATTATCAGTATACAGGTTCCTGGTTTCTAATGTGTCCAGGTGTTCCACAATCATGTCCTAAGTTTCTTTTATAAATTCATTAACAGGCACAGTATTTGTGGTTTTCTGCAAATAATTTACACCGCTAGCTAATGATTTCAGAAAACCCTTCTTCTGCAGCATTGTGTGTTCTTCTTTGTGAACAGTCGAGCACCACATAAGACAGAAAAAAACATAGGTTTGAGAGTCAGTTTAAAGAAAGTAAAAGGCTGCTCACATCCCAATTAAAAGAAAAATCAGTAAGACTTCTCACAGCCATAAAAACTCATTATCCTGATACAAGTGGTTTCTAGGTGGCACACAGAGAGTGGCAAGAGAGAAGGAAAAAAAGGGGGGAAATAGTGACAGCCAAAAAAAGAAAGAAGTTGATTCTGTTCTCGCCTCAGTGAAGTTACACCTAACTACCTCGAGCATGAGATCTGAGGGTTGGATATTGTCTCCTGGAGCTAAGCATCATTTATGTATCCCAGAAACAGGAACGCTGGGAAAGAAGATGAAGCCTGGGGAGAGAAATGGGTAACATGGGGCATATTGTCTGCTCTGGAAATTAGGCGGTTACCTTTTCCCACATACGCCCTACATATATTTTCAGCTGTGTGTCAATATAGCCAGGGAAATGAGAGCACCATTGGAAACCAGAGCTGTGGTAGAGATACAAGGCCTCTACATGAAACCCCCTGCCCCCCTGTGATTCCCTAGCTACCACTATGTTTGGTGAAACATAACATGTTTCACTAAGCCATGGTTTCCCTACTTGCAATTTTTACAGATTCCTTGTCCTACAGCTAGGAGTCTCCCTACTCCCTATGGTAGAAAGTGAAACACGATACTCGGACAAAGCACACAATGCCAGTGTCACAGGGCACTTTCCCTGGTCCCAGCGTCAAACCAATGGTCCCACTTAAGCAACCCCCTTGGGTCATGCAGTACCTTCTCAGGTGAGCTCTCCAACTTCCCAGCCCAATTTTCAGTCTCTGATGTTTCTTTACAGCAGTTTTGCCACACTATCCTCAGTCTGGCTCAGCTGGTGAAGACATGTCTGCTTGCTCTCCCGGTGTCCCATGTCCTCAGGGTGCAGCCAGGGTCCCTACCACTGACCACACTCAAGCCCTGGTTGGGGCAAGCCTCCTGGAGCTGTCTCTAGTGCCCTCTGGAGCTCCTCATTACTCGCAGGCCGGCTTGCCAATTTAATGTCAGTTTCATGCTGGTGCTGGTCTGTTTCAGCAGGTCCTTCTCACAGCGCCACAGCTTCCCTCTGCAGCCCTCCAAGTACTCCGGCTGACGGCCTCTCCAGCCCTCTGGCTAGTTGAGGGCCAGTCTACCACCCCACAAGTGTCAGGTAGGCACACCTGTGTCCTCATCTTTTGGTTATATCCGATATCAACTCTCATATCAGTTCTTTTCACTTGCCAGTCCCCTCTTACCAGGCAGCTCTCTACTTTAAAGGGCCCACTCACTGCGCTGCCTGCATGATCCTAAAGGTGCTGCTCTCAAAGGCCCTGTGCAGGGCGCACATCTATGACCCTGCCACTGCCAGATTCACAAGTGGCAACGAAGATTAATTTGCATATGGGGTGTTCCCTAGAAATAGATTTTCTTTTTATTAAGGAAGCTTATCTCCATATCAAACCATTCTAGTGTTCTTTTACCAGTTTCAACACACACACACACACACACACACACACACACACACACACACAGAGAGAGAGAGAGAAATCTTTAAGATAAAAGAAAGCTTTGTATATAAATAAAATAAATTCAAGTTAGAAATCAAAAAGCGATTCAGGGATACAGAAAGTTGCTGTTGAAAAGAAATGAAAAAGAAATGCTAAAAAAATGCACACAAATACTTTGATGAATTCACTTCTTAGAAATCTCACCCTGTGAACTCATTCCTTCATCAATGTCCTTATGGTCCCTTCAGACGTGAAGCTGGTCTTTCCTTTGATTCCCTCTAGGAAACACCTTGTCTATTTGGGTATCCTCGTCTTTATATCCCCAAGCACTTTGATCAATCCAAGTAGCAATTCAACTTTTATTTGTTTATAAAATGTCCTCCTTATCCTGAGAGATTATTTCCTCTCCCCTACAGATACCACATTTCCATAGTATCTCCCCTGAATCTGGGCAATCAATATCTTTTGTAAATTGGTCCACAAACAGCAAAACAATGCTTTGACTTGTCTCTGCAGGTTTGAATTAAACTGTCTGTCCCTGGAATACTTCAATACTTGTCTTCAGCTAATATATGTGGGTATTGATTTCATCATAACGTTTACATTATAGGACTGTTTTAGATTATTCCTCTGTCACTGTACCCAGTATTTGACAAGGATTAAAACATCAAATATGTATGTTTACTATATATTAATACCGCGGATCTACAAGAATTTGTTGTTTATGCAGTACACAGAAACATCTTTTAGTTACCAGCCTTTATATAAAACAAATCCTCTGTCACATCATCACACTGGCATTGGTGTGCTCCCTGTACCTGCATGGATCCTTTGAGCCAGTCCTGATCTGTATTCAGATTATACTGTTCTCTGTCCTCAGAAATTTATGCTGTACAATATGCAGCCTGGATTATTGCTCATCATTGTAACAAATGTATTCCTAAGTGTTGAAAGAGCTATGGACTGTGCAGTTATCATCACCAAGGTTTGTGATCAAGCATAAACTCCCCTTTATATACATAAGTGATTCCTTCCCCCCCCCCCCCTTTCTAAATCTAAATGTTAGAGCTATAGCTTCATTCTTGGACTGAACATAATTTTTCTTGATGTCAACCAAATGCAATGAAATTTCCTGGGCCTACTGAATCTGTGTGTATCACAATTAAGACTAGATATCTGTCACAGTTACCATGTGATACACTCATTTCATGATACACCCAAGTGCTGTATTGAATATCTATACGTTTTGACATTTTGAGGCTTTTGCATACGAGTCAGCACTGCAAGCGGGTGGCAAGCTCTCAAACAAGCCTCATGGAGAGTCTGAAAGGTCAAACCCTCGGATGCACATCAGGCCAATGGACAGCAAGAACTCAACAACAATTCTGCAGCAACAAAAAGCATTTGATCAGCAAGCTCTCCCAAACAAACAAAGTTAGCTGTCTTCAGGCAAAGACCATGATGAATTTCATGCAAGTCGCTGGTCAATATGCAGACCATGTGTGATGTGAAACATTTTTGACAAGATTCCTTTATAATTTCCTTCACAGTTGATTTCCTTCTAGTTCTGAACACTTCACAATTTAGCCGGTGGTTGCCATTCAGACATTACTTTTTTTTGTTTCCCGTTGGGAATCTCTTTGACCACGTTTTCGGAGATGGTCCGGGCTGGAGCTCCGGAAGCGTGGTTGATTTTGACCCCATGTGGGTATCAACTGTGGTGAACATCTGGCGGCCACCGAACAGACATTCAGGGCGCTTTGGCCCCGCTGCGGAATTGACCGTGGTTCACTGTGGTTGAGCGTGATCTCGTAATGTCTGAAATCACCCAACCACAGTATTCTCAAATGTTGTAATTTCTCTTGAGGGTAGAGATTTGCCAATGTTAGTGCTATATTCCAGTAGGTGGTGCTATTCTAATATGTGTTTTGAACTCAACAGATGCTTGAATTCAGTTTCACCTAACTAAATACTCAAGGTGGTTTTACATTCAGTCAGGGCCGGTGCAGTCATTAGGCAAACTAGACCGCCTAGTGTGCCAACTTGTAGGGGCACCGGCCGCGCTGCAGAGCTGAGCCCTGCCCCCGAGGATTAATTGCAAGGAGGCAGGAGCCAGAGGAGGACCGAGGTCGGATAAATCAGCCACCTGTCCTGGCTTGGTTCCCCCTCTTCGCCCCCCCTGCTGGCTGATACATGCCCTCTCCTCCCTTCCACCACCTCCGCTGTCTGGCTGCTGCACAGCAGCAGCAATCGGGCTGGGAGATAAGGCTGTTTGTTTACAAACAGCACCTCCCCATGTGCTGATCAAAAGGCTGTTGCCTTGTAAAGAAGGTTCTTCAAGATGGCTCCCAACATTCTCACACCTGGGTTCTGCACGCTCACCCTGTTCAAATAATAGCCACATGATGGTCTCAAGCTCCTGTAGTATAAAAAGTGCTCTCCCGCTCAGAATGACAGTTCCTTCCAACCCTTTCTAGAAATAGAAGGAAAAAATTCTATGCGAGGCTGGAAGTGTGGGTATTTGTGAGACTGTTGGAGCCATCTCAAAGAACCTTATTTACAAGGTAGCAACCTTCTGTTCTTCAAGTGGCTCCTCACATGCTATTTTTACTAAATATGAATGTGCTTGTGTGATCAGGTTGTCTGTCTGTGGCTGAAGGATGGATTGTGGCAGTATATTCCACAACCCTATTACATGCTGAGTGGGGGGAAAAGAGTTTATTTTCCGGTTCTGGGTTTGTTTGGTTCTTAATCTCCTTGCAAAAAACTTGCAATCTCTACATTGTACAGGGCTGGTGTTGTGCGCTATGGAAAGGATGGGATATGAAGGGTTCTTCTGTTGTACAGCTGTTTGGTTCTGTTGGCAGAAGGGCTGTAAACTGTGTAATAGTGCCAGTGGTTATGTCAGTGTCACTTATTGATGTAGTTTCAGCTTGGAACGTAGCTTCATTTAACTTTTAAGTTTTGTATATAATTTCGATTTTTCAGATGACGTGGTATCTTCTTATTCTATATTTATTTTGAAGACCATATTGGTCAGTATAGTAAGGTTTTTGTTGTTGTTGTGCTCACCTAGTGTATTTATTTTTTTGTTGTTTTTGAAGACCATATTGGTCAGTATAGTGATGATGTTGTTGATGTGCTCACGCAGTGTATTTATTCCATATTTATTTTTGAAAACCATATTGATATTGGTCAGTATAGTAAGCTGTTGATGTTGTTGTTGATGTGCTCACCCAGAGTTGTTTCAATAAAGAAGAATGAAAATGTACAATCAATCCATATAATATTGTTCTCCTTTCCTGTGTAAAATATATATTTAAATACAGGTTTTATATTCATACCAATACAAAATGTTCATTTTTTAATATTATCACGGGGGGGGGGGCGCAAGGCTGAAGTTTCGCCTAGGGTGCCCAGTACCCTTGCACCGGCCCTGCATTCAGTACATCTTGAGGATTACCTGATTGCAATGGCATAGCTTTGGACTTCAATAGGTGAGGGATTGCATCATAGACGCTATCCAGAACAGGGCCAAATTCCCAAAGTCAGAGATCAAACTCGGAGGCAGGGAGCCAACAGAACCAATGTAATGTCCTGTTGGTAAAAAGGCATATCTCCCCCTTTATTCCCCCCAAAAGTTCTACCCTGAGCCTTTAGTTCTGCAAATTAAATCATTCAATTGGTCAGTTAAAAAGTTGAGGGGTTTTTTCAGCCCTTTCCTCCTGTTACCTTATTCTAGCTGAAGCAGAGCTGCTGGAAGCTCTTTGTCTGTGGCTCAAAAGTAGTGGGAGATGAGGACATTCATATCTCCCCAATTCTCACATAACTCATGGATAGCTCCTGGTGCATGCAGAGGGAACCAACTAGCTGTTTGGGGGAAGACAGACATACCAGCATGGCAGCAAGTTCCTGTAAGCAGCAGGAGCAGCAGTGGGTGGTGGTTGTGAAAGGTCCTGGGAACATTAGCTTGCTGTGCCCCAGAACCTGCCACCACTGGCTCCTACTCCCCACTTGGACCCTTACCCCAGCAGAGGCAGAAAGCAGTGGTGCCGGGATCAATGGACAGTCCCAGGAAAGCAGTGATGGCTCATTGACACTCTCCAGGATTCACCACTGCACCTGCCACAGCCACTCACCACTCTATGGGACCGAGGTGAGTGTGTGGGGACAGGAACAGGTGGGGAGACCACAGCAGTGGTGGTAGTATTGATCGTAGTGGTGGTAGTACTTCTATCTAGGGCTACACATTTTTCAGGGTGGTGACAAAAATCACATTTTAGTGACTTTTGCCCCCCTCCGTGACTTTTGAGATGTTCCCGTGACTTCCATGATTTCCCCAAGTTTTTTTAGATTTCCCCCAAACCAAAAGAGCAGAGCCAGCTGGAAACTGGTGAGAAGAGCACGCTCAATGGCACTAAGAAGATCCACAGTGTCTCCCTGGAGCTCCAAACCCCTCCCTGGCTGTGGAGACGTGGCGCCACAGCAAGAAGCCGGCAAGAATAGCACACTGGGTGCCACCGGGTAAAGCCACGGCCTCTCCCTGGAGCTCCAAACCCCTCTTCAGTGTTGTTTCTTGTGGAGGGCGGAGCTTTGGGCGTGGTCAAGTGGCGACGGGATCGGAGGCAGAGAACATTACTGTTGTCAGAGCTTCAAGAGGCACTCAGGAGGAGATGGCAGCATTTCCTCTGCCTTTATCCCCAGCTTGGGCTTACAGTCTAAGGGGAGGGTCCCCTTTATCCCCTGCTTGGGCTTACAATCTAAGCCTGGGGTTTTCAAAGGGCTTTACAATCCCTGGGTTTACAATCTAAGCAGTCCCCCACTGTGTTTTCCTCCTTCTTTTATTCTGTGCTAGGGGCGTTACAATCTGTGCTAAGGGAACACAGTCTGTGCTAAGGAGATTGCAATCTAACCCTTGGGTTTACAATCTAATGGGGGGGGGAGGGGGTGTTACAATATTTATATAATAATGAATAAATGTTTGTTTTTTTAATTACCCATGAGTTTTCCACGACTTTCTCTCATTCCTGCCATGACCAACTCATTACTTTTTAAGAAAATTTCCATGACAAATTTGTAGCCCTACTTATATCCAGCCATGCATGGATGGCCCAAATGGTCACTTTGGGCCAACCATGTGGGACGAGTGCATAGCCAGCAAGCAGCCAGTGTCGAAGGGGGCTTTCAGATATAAAATACCTTGTGGGAAGCATCCCTATGGTAACCATACATTGTTTGGGGGAATGTAAGTGCTATAACACTGGGTTACCACGTGATACAATAGACTGACTAATAATCACAACAGCCCTATGTACAAATCTCATGGTGTTACCACAGAGGGCTTTCCATAGATTTTTTGGGACATCTGAAAGCATCAGTAATAAAGTGGGGCAAAATCCTTAGCATCATCTGTGATCCAGAAGAACCATAGCATTTTACATATCAGCTACAATCGTGTTGGCATACCTGAAATGAGGGACGATGGGTAAAGCCACATGTGATGGCCAGGCTGCTGCATCCCAGGCTGGCCCGGGACATGGAAGCCTGGGCTGACAGGGCGCACAGTCGTCAGAGCATGGAACAGAAATGCTCCCGGCCAGGCCAACGGCAACACAGCCCAGGGGTGGGAACAACAAGAACATGAGGCTCGTCATCCCTGCCTTTGCGTTGTGCCCAGCTGGCATTATTTTCTGAATTGTGAGCTTCTACATGAAGGGTGGAGTATTAAATATGACTAAATAAATAAATAAATAACTTTGTTTGTTCCAATTTTTACCCCATCCTTCCCAAATAGGCTAAGAGCAGCATACAAAATATAAAAACATATAAAACAACTTTTTTAAAAAAATCCTTAACCCCCTCCACCCAATCCCACCCAAACTTACCCCTGCCTGCCAAATGCCTGGACAAACATAAAGGTCTTGCATTTCTTCCAAAATACGAGCAGGGTTGGACTTAGGTGGATCGCCAAGGGGAGAGAGTTCCATAATTGTGGGGCAGCCACCAAGAACACATCTCTGTGTGCCCTTTTGAAAACTTCACAGGCAGATGGTACCTGGCCGACCGAAGCAGAAGGGGAATGACGGAAGGGCCCTCCCTCTGTCCAAAAGACTCAGACAGTGTGCACCAAAAAACAGAAAAACAGGGCCCACACTAATAACAAATTCTGTTGTATTGTGCAAATTGCAAAAATATTTTAAAATGCATAAGCCATATGACCATATTCTGCTCCTCACTATAACAGTCACACATTTTTACAATCAGAACTACTCATTCTTATACAACCATGCTGTGCAGTTGAACACACATAATAACCTAATAAAGTTATACACACAGAATGACAACAAAATCAGAGAATTTGTACATATAATAGCATACAGGACTAATAAATGTCACACATTTTCTGGGGAAAATGACACACAGAACAAATGAACTTGTGCCAAAAAATAACAAGCCAACATGGAGTCCAGACGCGTTTTGGGGACACAACCCCTTCTTCAGTGGACAACAAACAATTCCCAGAACTGTGCTGAGACCCAAGGAACAATATGTGTAGCTCACATCCCAAGAGCCCCAGTTCAGACTGATGATCAAATACCCCTGGTTAACATTCAAACACTGATGGAGAAGGGAAAAGAAAACAAACAGGGACTTCAACTCAAACACTTGCTGTTGCGCTGGCCACCAGATCCTTTAATTGAATGCAAAGTGACCACTTTAGCCTATTGCCGGGCAGGCCAACCCCCACTGTGCTCAGCAAACATTGATACAGCTCTCTGCTGTCTCCTCTATGCAACGACTAAACTTGCTGTTGTGCTGGGGGTATCCGATGTGCCTGTAAATTCAAAACAATTTGTTTTAAATTGCTAATGGGCCCTGATAAGCTTTAAAACTTCTTGTGATTATGCCAACAGGAGAAACTCCTGTTCCACGAAGGAGAAGAAACAAATGAAAGGGAGGTGAAAGGAACTCTACTCCGGCGTCTGGTCTGACTCGGATCATGGACTCCTGCGCTATTAACAAAAAAGAGGCACTGAAGCCTATGGCAAAATCAAACTTAATACAGAGACCTGCCTCACTTCCCAGCATATAATAAAACCTGAATCCTTTCTGCACAGTCACTCATAGCCCAACAAAATCTCTAGATATTGACACTTCTTAGCTGGACAATGCCGCCCGGGTCGCTTTGTTACAAAAACCACTCAGGGCTGGGTGCTCACCGGATGGACACTCAGTGCTGCATGCATGTGTTACTGAGCGCCACCTTAATAGAACTCCTGCTGGATATCTGATTCACACTGTACCCGAATGACATAATGGGACACGGCTGCTGATACCTTTCTAGCAGCCCTTGATCACTGCCTAATGTGCGTGAACTGAACGCACCTGATCTGCCTGCCTAATCCCTGGGATGACAGTAAATGCTACGTGGAATTCTCATGGCCCTTATGAGCCTGCAACTGTCCCCCGCTGCCCACATGGATCCCAGCACACCGCAAAAATTATGCACGCTGCTAAAGGTATAAACATTACTGCATCTATGCACATCCTAAGTTACCTACCATATGATATAAATGTCAACAATATACACAACCAGTTGTAACGTACATGTATGCAAAATCTCATTAAAATTACAAAAAAAGACTGCGAAGCAGAGTATGTGTCATGATGGAAGCACCCACAAGGGCATCAAACCCACTTTAATATCAAACCATCATGAACCCACAAACACCATGACCAGAGACACCAGTATAAAGACTGATTACATTTATCCATATAAGAAAACAGTCCATTGGTTGTTATCATTCAAGCCTAGTGGAGGAAGTGATTCCAATTAGGGCTGTAGGGTAATGTCGCAGCGGTAGCTATTTCTGCCGGAAACAGCGTTTCCGCAATTAGTGGTATGGCGTGGCAGAGGCTTTCATTCCACTAGTTTCATTCCACTACTTCCGCAGTTCTGCTAATTTCATTCAGCTACTTCCACAGGCTTTGCAAAATAGCGGAAACATGACATTTTCGCTACTTCCGCCATTCCACCAT
>QEPC01008444.1:2407637-2445948 GCA_003113815.1 Sphenodon punctatus | reverse complement strand
CTAGGTGCTTTGGACAAATCTCTATCTTTCAGCCTCCACTCCCCATCAGTAATGATGACATACCTCACAGGGTTGTTATGAGGGCAAAGTAGATAAAGATTATATAACACTTTGAGTACTGAAAGTGTTTTATAAATGATAAATAAAATTTAAACATTCCTTTGACTAAATAGGCAAATTCACTGCAATTTGTATTCCTAAGAAACTGTCTGTAAGACTTTAGGAAAAGGGTGCAGGGTGATCACAGATTTTTTACCTCACTCCTGCAACAGGACTCTCACAGGCAGACCTATATGTTCAATACAAAGTCCAGACTGAAGTTAAGGGGTGAGAGGTTGGGGTTTAAATGCAGGACTGTAGAAGAATTGATAGCCAAGCCAAACAATTTCTCAACTTGTACACAAGTTTTATTTCCCCTATCTTAAGCAAACAGAAAACCAAGCAAGCTTGCAGTTAATGTTTGACAGCTTCCTTGTGGAAAAAAAGGTCAGACAAACTGCTCTCGATAGTTTAATTGAGCTATCATGTTTGCACATTAAAGCATATACAGAAAGATAAAGTTGAAGTTGATAAATTGCAGTGGCTACTATCATACGCTAATCAAACCTTGCTTGTATTTAGCTCGGTTTCAGTTCGGTCTTCCTTTGTGTCTGAGGAAAAGTTCTAAGAAGCTTGAAAACTTAAACAGTCTCACCAACAGAAGTTGGTCCAATAAAAGGTATCATCATTATTACTATGTGACTAGATTCTTTCATTTGGGGGATCAGTATAGCAACTGCACATTAGCAATGAGGGGAGGATATGTTTGTGGTGAGTGATTGTAATTATCTAGCTAAATGACTTTAGTCGTGAAAAAGAAATAGCTGTCATGCTAACTGACACAGACATGACAGCTTTGACATATTCTACCTCATGATGTGGTCTATGTTTGTATTATTATAGTGGCAGGTTGATAATCCCTAATGCTAAACTTACCAAAGAAAAGTTAGATTGAAAATAGTATACAATCATTTTTATGTTGTCTTCTTTACTTAGCAAAGTATATTTAGTCCTCTCCAAGGTCATATAGCACCAGACAATAAGCTTTGTTTTAAGCAAGTATATGAAGCCTTGTGGGCAAGAAAAATACAGCTTTATGTTGTCATGCTCATGTGTTACTTATTAACTGATAAAAAGCCTAGCTGGAACTGGAAGAAATCAGACTTCAAAAGCAGACTTCCTACAGAAGTGAAAGCTCGAACATTTGAAAGATAGCTTTGGAGGTTGACAGTGTGTGCTGATATTTTTTGTTTTCTGCAGTTAATTCCTTTTAAAATGGTAAGGAAACGACATTCCTTTGACGACTCTGTTTTTCATTATGAGAGTCAGACGAGCTTCCGAAAGCCCAGTGACGATCCTACATTCAGTCCTACTGACAGTACCGGATCTGTGTTTATAAGGTAAGTTCAGTAGGGTTCAGGATATGAACTACAGTTCAGCATTCTGAACCTAAAGGAAACATGTACATATTGTACCCAGACAGAGATGGAGTATGGCTCTCTGTAAGGTTACAGGTAGAGCTGAAAGAGGGTACCCAGAAAAATGGGCACCCTGTCGAATTTGGGGTGTCTGAATCAATCCAGTCATGTTTGGCCACCAATTGGTGCCTGAACATGACCCAGCAGGCTATTTGTGTGCTTCCTGGGCTGACTCACCCACCTGGCTGCACCACTGCTCCTCCAGCTGCTGCTCCCAGTTCACCCCGCAGCCCACTGCTAAGCTGAGCCAGGCAGTGCACCATAGCCCGCTAGCAGGGGTGCACACAAGGCCAGAGGAGCAGTGGCACAGCCAGTTGGGCGAGTCAGCCCAGGAAGTGCGTGAGGGCAGGAGCTTCCCAGGGTGTTTCAGAAAGATCCACATTTGGGGACATCCAGTCACCAGGTAAATGTATTGGGTGCCTGCTGGGGGGTGCCCCAAAATATGAGCATAACCCACAAACAGCAACTGTCCTACTTTCTGCACTCCTAGTCACAGCTCATCTAAATCATTTAATAGAAACCTTAAGTTATGGAAAACAAAACCCAAAGAAATAAATACAGCTACCAGCTTCATTGTTATCCTGACAGTACTTGAAATGAAAGAGTTAGTTTCATTGGAGGGAGCCATTGGGAGAAATTTGTGAGGGAGGACAGAGTTATGTGAGCAGTTCCTCACTTGCATAGCAATGACAGAACTGTAAAATTCAAACTAGTACTTCTGTAATAGCAGCCACGGGAGGATCTCAGAGTTCTTTGTCAAGCCTCACAGAACCCCCGCGAGGACTGTAGGTATTATTTGTGAGGTATAAGTAGATTTCCGTAAAAAGCAGATTTAAATAGAGACATTTATAAAATATTTTCTCAGACATTGTGGCCTGCAGGCAACAGTATAACGTTTGTTAAATTAGTCTGTAAGGGAAAATGTTACCATAGTAGGAGAGAGCACTTGTGTGATTTGAGATTTTATAGAGCTCTCTAAAGAGAATATCCTCATGAAAAAGCTAGCATGTTAAATGCCAAATGCAGCTGCCATGCCCCTTCTTCACTGCCACAGAGGTTTCCCGAGAAACTAGTATGTTTTCCCTGCCATGACACTGCAAAAGGGACTCTTTACCAGGCCCAATAAGAGAAATTTGGGGCCTCGGTACATCCTCGTAGTTGGGGTCCCCTCCCTTCTATCCCCTTGTCGTACATTTGGGAATCAGTTTCACTTTCTGGAGGCCATACCGTTTATTTAAACAGGTTACTTGCAGTTATAATTTTACTCATCGTATTTTAACATATATTAAGAAAGAAAATCCTTGTTGTTTTTTGTGAGGCAGAGCTGATTTGGTGCAGATGTATCACCATTCTCGTCTCTCATCAGACCTGCTCTTTAACCCTGGTTCACACAAGGATGTTCATATGAAACTTGTTCTAAAGCAAGCATGGGTTAGTGTCATTTATTCCCACAGCCTGTGGGGTTATGTGAATGCTCAGCAGTAAATTGCCCTAAGATAAAGTACTCCAGGGAAATTTCAATATTCAATGAACATGTCTTTAGCTCGTGTTTTCAGACCAACATGAAATGTCCGTTTTTTGCCAGAAAAGGACACTGGCCCTAGCTTGGTTTTCTCCTGCAGGGAGCCACCCAACCTCCAGTTCCAGTCACTTCCGCTACCCCCCGTGTGCTGCGGTCCACCATCAGCTCACCACGGTCCACCAGCCCAACAGCCATTGGAAGGCCATAAACACTTCTGGGCTGGCACTAGGGTGGCCATACCTCCCCTTTTAAAAGAGATTGTTTATGAAAAATACATGGTGCAGGGCTGCATTGGTTCTAGTGCAGCCCTGCACCATGTATTTTTCTTAAGTGTCCTCTTTAAAAAGGGGAGATATGGCCACCCTAGCTGGCAGTCATACCCCCTTCATGGGAAGCCATGCCCTCAGGATGCCCTACAAGGGCACAGATCCACCCCCTGGTGGGGGAGAATTCCCTACCCCAATGTACAGTGTACATTTAACTGCCATTTTGTTTTATACCTAAACAAACTGGAAATCTGCCTGCTTGTATAGCAAGACAGTGACACCCTAGGTGTCCTGCCATTTACCCCTAAGTAAGATAGTGGTTTTCTTGCTTCACATCCCTCAGTAACAACTTTCCTTGCCAAATAATGAGCAACCTGAAGAGCCCAGGTAAATGTTCCTACTCAGTCTGGAGAAAGACGACAAAACGGATGTAGAAACAGCAATCATAAATCCTTATGCAGTAATTATTATAGAGCATGAAATAACAATTTCAAAAAGGCAACCTATTAAAAACCAAGTGTGATGATTCTATGGCGTGTCCTGGCAGCTCCAGTGAGCACTTTAAAGATTGCTTTCATTGCGTTTGTCACAAATATGACACACATGTTGAATGTGAGGTGCAAGCCCCTTGGGGAAGGGATCTGTCTATACCTACCAGATTGTACATCACCAGGTACATTGCTGGTGTGCTATATAAATAATAATCCTACCAATGAAATGGAGCTTAGGAGAAGGATGTTTGATTCAAGTTAATGCTTTCAATATAGTCTGTTTATTTATAGATTATCCGTGAGTGAAGGAAAAGGTATGCATGTGTGTGTAAATATATATAATTTGAATACATTAAATGATCTCATTTCTCCTGATTATTCATGCTTGAGGCCACAGAGTGACTGTACACTTAGGCTCTTGCATACCTCTGCTTTTCTCTAGCTGTAATTGGCACTGTGCAGATGAGCATAACTTTACAGGTATCCAGGAGGTTATTAACTTTTCAGGCAGGAGCGCTCATCATTTATCACTATGGCAGCATGTCACTTTTGACACATAAGGAGAGTTGATTTCAGAAAAAAGTTCAGTCTCTGGTGCTACAGCACTATGACAGATGCTTTGGCAAGTAGTATAGCATGCACGGTACTGTACATGGCTCAAGTTAAGTGATCTGTATCTGATAAAGATGCTGGCCATGTGTCTCCACTGTACTTTGTCAGAAATCAGGACAAATTTGTGTACTTCTGGTTTGGAGAAAACTGTTATCTCCTGGTGGTCTAGACCACAGTAAATGAACAACAGCAAAAGGAGGGAAACAGGGAATAAGTTGGGGAAAATTCATAGCATATGAATTATAACTCAAAATGTTTTGGAAGTATACGCTAAGCACAATGGTTAGTGCAGCCATTATGGGACTGAATCAAACTTCCCCTAAACAGCAGAAGTTTGAGAGTTTCTGGGGACCTATGCAAAAATTTAAGACAGGTCTTTTGTTTAATAAGCAAATATGCACTAGTAGCAGCTCCCTGCCGCATACAGTTAGGGCGCTTATAGACGAGACAAAAAAGGCGGCTGATCCTTTGATCAGCCGCCTTTCTTTGCGCTCATCTAAATGTCAACGCCGGATCCTACCCCACGTCTGACCGGGTCGGCGATCTTGGCCCCTCAGACGCGGAACCCCAAAGTGCCGGCTTTACGCCGTACTTCCGGGTTCCCTGGCCAAGTGCTCATGCGAGGAAGGGCGCGCATGCGCACAACGACTGTACGCCGTGTCTGAACATCAGACACGGCATACAGAGGAAGGCGGGGGAGAGATGCCAGCGCTGAACGATCCTGCTTGTGAACGGGATCGTCTAACAGCGCCCTCAGCCTGAGCTGCTGGAGCGGATTCATCCCCACTCACTCCTGCACCCCCTCTTAGTTTCAGGCTAAGTGGGAGAAGAGACTGAGCAGAGCTAAGCACACCTCTAATTGGCCCAGTGGTAAGCCCAGCCCCTTCCTTCTGGTGAAGTGAGCCACAAGGGCAGTGACTGAGGCTGAGTGAAGGACCCTAGAAAGGGGAGGGCTGCTCCGGTCTTAGCTCCCTGTGGTCAGGGGAGAGAATGGCCTCTTGTGCTCCCCCAAGAGCAAGTGCGAGGGAGACTGGGTGTTAACAAATGAGACATTGACCCACCCTTTGCCTACATTTACCCCAGATTCACCAGATGTTCACCAGGGCCACTCCTCACAGCATCAAGCCAGGAAATGTAGAGCATGCCATGCAGGCACACCCAGGTAAGCCCTGGCAATGGGCACCCATGGGGCCAGGGCTCATTTGCTAGGTTCCCCCACAGCCCCAGGTCTGCTAGCACGATAGAGGTGCAGCTAGTGCGCCCATCTCAGATGACAGACAGACAGGAGCGGGGAGCACAGAAGTCCCCAGACGCTCTCAAGGGTACAATCCGTACTCCCCTCTCCCAGCTGGCTGACAGCTGAGAAGGCAAGCTAGCACTGGGGGGGAGGGTCATGGCCAGGGAATGTTTCTTCCCTAGTCATGAGGACTCTCTCTCTTCCCCCCCCCCCCTTTTCCATGGCAGCTGCTCTCCTTTCCTGGCAGGAAAGGAGAGGAAGGGGGATCAAAAGCAGTGTGCAGCCACGCTGGAGGATCCATGAAGCTCCTGTGATCCCCTCTGCACAGAGGTGGCTGAATCCAGGGAATGGTTCTCTTCCCCTAGAACCAGGGTTAGGGAGGGAACCCAAGGCAGATGCAGCACGGGCTGCTTCCCCAGCTCCAGGCTGGATCAACCAGCTAAAGCATGGCACACAACCCCCCTGTCCCAGATGGTGTCCTGAGGCTCACGTGGTGCGTTTCACACCCCTGGCCCCAGCTGATGACCCAGCCACTTGCAGGTGAAGATCAAGCTTGGAAAATTCCTGCTTTGGAGAGCAGAATTCTTGGGGCAGGTGCTGCCGCAGCTTCTCCATTGCTTTCTAACAGAGAAGGGACAGCAGCGGCTCCTACCCCAGGGGTCCTATCCCCAGATGTCCCAGGGATCGTGAGCCAGAAGGGGGGAAACTGGGGGTCTGGGGCTTGAAAAAGGAGGGGGTACATGGGAGCTGGTGGCTTGGGTGGCTTCCTACTGTACTCAGATGTGCATGCATTGCTTTTTTATTCGCCCCATAGCCTACATGCCTTTACTTAAGACATTTATTTACAGGTTTATAATTGAATGTGTAAAGTGCATTCTGTTCATCATCTACAGTAAATTTCTATGAAAGACAAAAAGAACACAAAACCAGAAGACACAAAAAGACAAAGCTTGTCTATGTACCTGCCTACCTACTCCATGAACATCCCTACACCACACCTTCTCCCTCTCAGGGTGCTGGCACACAAGCGGAGAGGGTCCGATCCCCGCCCAGCCTCGTGACAGTCAATTGCCACCATCGCACTGCGGGGAAAGCACAGGGAGCCTGGCATACGCTCCTGAGGAAGGGGGGTGAGCCGGCCCCGCTGCCACAGCTGGGGCCGGCCACAACATCAGCCAAACGGGTGTGCGCCCAGCTCTGCCCTGCCCCACCTCCCTCCCAAAATTCCACCCCAAGCCACGCGACGGGTGCCAGCAGCCGCCACTCACAGCCCCGCCACAGAGCTTGCCATGCAGTGGGCAGAAGGAGCCAAGCCACACAAGTTGCCTCACCCTAGACAGGCTTACCCCATGTGCAGTTAGGCTGCTCCGTGACGTACTCCCAAAAATTTTTCCAAGGAGGAGTCACAGCAACTGTTTGCCCCACCCCAACGCAGTGGGAATATCTGGCAGCTGCTAGCCACACAATGCACTTCATTGAGTGACCCAGCTGCCCAGGCAGGAGAAAGGCTACCCAAGGCGTGGTAGCCTCCCCTATCTGTCTCATGGGCCTGCACCCTTCAGCAACAACTTCCTCCTGACTGCACTGTTGCATACATAGCATTTTAGCCTCTGGGCTGGCTCAGCCATGCCCAGGTTCATCTGGCCCCAGTTAGCCACTCAGTTGCCCAGCTCTAGTGTCTAGCCCAGCTGAGGCATATTAGGGCTCTATATTGCACTGCCTCAGAGCCCATGCCTCCCAGGCTGGTGCTAACCACCCTCCTTAAAGGGCCAGGCTCCCTTAACCTGCATGTCCCTGCTACAGTTGGCAAGTCACTCAGTCTCTAGTCTGTGCATAGTTTTCCTCATCTATAAATTGTGATAATTATTACTAATCTCAAGAGAGCCTGGTGACCATTAGTACAGGGCTGTAAAGGGTTCAGATATGTAACACACTATAAATGTTAACCATTTTTACTAAGGGTTTATAAATTGACATTCTCAGACTGCTTTCATGGTAGGACTTCACTATAGAATTAAAGAGAGAAGTAAAAAGTCCTCCTCCTTTCATCTAAAACAGCTGTTATCTTTGCAGTCCAATTTGAACCCACTTAAAGGATTGCTGGCTGATTTCTCTCTCTATCACATACCCAGCAAATCTGGGAAAGCATTGGTCCGGTAAGGCCCGTTATATCTCTGGCATGTTTCTTCAGATTCCAGAAATACTTATCTCAAGTGAAACAAAAAGTCTACACAACTTGGCCAGACATTCTC
The DNA here is from genome assembly GCA_003113815.1 of Sphenodon punctatus. Taxonomy (NCBI): domain Eukaryota; kingdom Metazoa; phylum Chordata; class Lepidosauria; order Sphenodontia; family Sphenodontidae; genus Sphenodon; species Sphenodon punctatus. The sequence goes on along the minus strand of QEPC01008444.1, from coordinate 2,438,051 downwards.
TGCAGCCTTCTCAGATACAGAAACAATGAGGGACTGTCTAACTGGGCTAACATGGTTTGGTTCTGTTAGTACTTTGTTTTTTTGTCATGCTCACCCCACGTTATTTCTAGGCCATCTGCTTCTCAGTGAAGGGCTGGAACTATCCTATCTTAAATGTTTGGAAAGTATCTATCGCACCACGCATACTGCTAGGGTGGCCAGATATGCAGATTTTAGAGGACATGAGTAATACAGGTTGCCAGGCTGCATTGAATGTAGCCCTACAACCTGTAATTCTCATGTGTCCTCTAAAATTTGCATATCTGGCCATCTTAATACTGCCATAAATAAACACATGAATAACCATGACCTTGGCCAATTAATTTAATATTACTTAATTGGGAAGGCACACTTTTCACTCCTAGGCAAAATTACTTTTGCCTAGGAGGAGTGTTGGAGCAGTAACTTTGGTGTTTAAACCAAACAAAAGAAAAGTCTAGCAGTTATGTACATTACATGCTTTTTTTATATCAGTCCTGAATATGTCGGCATGCTGATGAGGTTGGCATAAGTGGAGGAGGTAGATTCAATCTAAAGCTACCATGGTACAAAAAAACCAATAGTTGTGCAGCTGGTTTGTGTACCAGCTATATGAGATTACACTATATAAATGGATATTACTGCAATGGGATTTATTTGATGTATCTGTAATAGCATCATGATCTTGAGGTTGTAACGCTCTATGGCATTAGTGAGGAGTCCAGAGCAATATGAGGCATAGTATGAGGTGTCATCCGTATGCGGATGACACCCAACTGTACCTCTCATTTTCAACTGACCCAGGTCCGGCTGTCTCAGTACTTGCTTACCCGGTGTTTGGCAGCTGTGGGGGACTGGATGAGGGCTAATAGACTGCGACTGAATCCTGACAAGACAGAGCTGATGTTAGTGGGCAAGTCAGTGGATGTGACGGCTCCCTTGATTGATGGAATCTGTCTTCCATTGACTTCCCAGGTGCAGAACCTGGGGGTGCTCCTCAATGCGCAGCTCTGCCTGGATCTCCAGGTGGAGGCTATGGCAAGGAGTACCTTCCGCCAGTTACATCTGGTGCAGCAGCTATGGCCACTAATTTTGGTTCAGGACCTGGCTACGATCATCCATGCTTTTATTACCTCTCGGTTAGACTACTGTAACGCGCTCTACATGGGGCTACCTATGGTGATGACTCGGAAGCTGCAGCTAGTGCAGAATGAGGCAGCCCAGCTCTTGGTGGGGCTGGGTGGTCGCCAGGAGCACATTACACCAGTGCTCCGGTCTCTGCAGTGGCTGCCAATAGTCTTCCGGGCCCGATTCAAAGTGTTGGTTTTGAGCTATAAAGCCCTACATGGCCTGGGCCCTGCCTACTTGCGAGATCACCTCACTCCCCGGGTTCTAGACCGGCCCCTGCGGTCGTCCAGGAGCGCCGTATTGGAGGTCCCCCGGGAAACCCAGGGGACCATGCAGGATAGGGCATTCTCAGTGGCTGCGCCGCACCTCTGGAACTCCCTCCCCATGGGGGCTCGTCTGGCCCCGGACCTCCCAACCTTTCGCAGAAATTGTAAGACCTGGCTGTTCCGTCAGGCGTTTGGTGAGGGAGAGGGGTGATGGGTAGGATGAGGGGGGGATTGGGAGGGTGGTGAGGGGTTTTCTATGTTTTTATTATTATTACCCTATTGGGGGATATATTTTAACCGTTATTATATTTTACATTTGTTTTGTTGTTAGCTGCCTTGGGCTGCCTGTGGCAGGAGGAGTGGAATACAAATTTGTAAAATAAATAAATATGTTGCTTGGAAAATATGCCACGATAAAAGGTTGCTTTTCTTTGCTTTAAATAGGAAAAAACATTGTGGTGGACACTTTCCTGCTACATGCCAGTCAGATGAACACCATCTGACACAGCAGAAACTCTAGATTATCACATTCCATAAGGCTAATTCATTCAGCCTGGAAAGATGTAGCTGCTCCCCTAATTAGAGTATCTTTGTGAATGTATTACTATAAACCTTTCTTTCCAAACTGTATTTGTAAAAATTTCTTTGATGTGTCTGGACTGGCATTTTGTCTAAGAGACTGTTTACATATGCAATGCCCCTTACTGGGGATCTACATGGAAAATAATGTGAAGGTCATTTGCGCAGGAATGGCAGCTAGCCACTGTAGTGTTATTCAATGTGTATTAGACTGTGTTGTGTAGGCTTACCAATTTGATGTGTACTACCATTTTCCCACCCAACTTAAGAGCATGCTACTGGCACACCCTTGAAGGAATCCAGGTGGGAGTTCTCAGAAAGTGTGTCACTGATGTAAATATTTTTATTTATGTAACTGATCTTTCTTGCTGGCTACAGTAGACAGACAGACGGAAAGACTCAGGATAACTGATGTTTGTTTTTACAGTCTCAACCTAGTCTTGTTATTTCATGAGAATCTTGGCATTATGCCTTTTTAAACTGAGCTTCTACTTTTTATGGTTGCAGAGAAACGCTTGAGAATATGGTAACCTAAAGACTCGGGGTAACATAAAGACTCAAATTCAGAAACCAAATTAAATTTTAAAAATGCATCATTGCTAAAATCTCATTATTTTGATTCCATGTCCCATGATTTGAGAATTTTTAGCCTGGTTTCCTATGGCAAGAAGGCTTATGCAATCAGCATGTGTGTGCACGCGCGTGTGTGTGTGTGCATGCATACACACATGCCCATCCGTTTGTCTCCTTCACTTTTGTTCCTATTGGCTGATTTCAACTAAAGCTGGTAGAGAAGTAGAAGGCCCGAGTCCCAAACTTTCATGACAGTAGGTGCACCTAAAGAGAGATATGGCCCCTTTTGTAGTTGGAAATCCCATTGACATATTGAGCATTGTGTCCCCCAACCTCGCCCACCCTTTTATCCTTCCCCAATTAGAAAATCAGGCATCATTCGTTTTGTTGCTTCCTGCATAGTATTACTTGTTTAATGTATAACAGGGATGTTCCCATGCCTAAGAGCCACGTACTAAGATCTTATTTTGACTAAGAACCACAAGACATATGCATGCCCCTTTGATGCAGCTCCCAGGCTGCCCCTCTTCTGCTCTGTGATTGTCTGGTGGAGCCAGTGATCCTGGATGCTGAGATTCTGAGAAGGAGCTGTAATTCAGCTTCTGAGACTTGGGTGCCATGCATGAACTAAGCCATAGGATCAATAAGGTAGACTGGGACCTGCTATTGGCCCTGTCCAAGAGCTGCACTTTAACTGCCCAAGAGGTTAAACCAGAGTTTGCCCATCTCCAATATATGAGGTTGGCGTCACTACGTATGTATCAAAGGATGATGCATTCCATTGTTCCAGCATCATCTCCACAGTAAATGGTGTGTATGTGTGTGTGTGTTTGGCAAATCTATGGGTGGAATTAAACAAGATAATAGATCACATTAATCTTCACCAGTTGTGTTCTTGCGGGCCCATCTATTAGGCATCAGCCATGTGACCTCCACACGGTCATCCAGAGCCAACACTCGCAGCGGAGTCCACGGACATTGCAGAACCACCATGTGGGCCAATCAGGCCTAATGGGTGCCCACGTGTCTGCATCTCATCAATTAGGTTTGCCCTCAGCTTTGCCAGCATCCAGGTCCACCAGCATATAGAGTCTCACCAAGTGTGCTTGGCCAGCTGAGAGGTGGTAGCGGTAGCAATCACCCTTCTTCCTTGCTGCCTCTCAGCTGAGAGGCGTTCTAGAAATCTCCCTCCCCTCCCCCCCCACAGTCTCCCAGCTGAGAGAGAGGAAGGGAGACTGCAGGGGGTGGGAGATCTCTAGTGCATCTCTTAGCTGAGAGGCAGCTGGAGGGAGGAAGATTGCTAGTACCACTGGTGGAAGCTGCCACATGCACATGAAATAAGGCAGGGGGGATGCCCGTTTATTAGGCTGAACGCGCTAAATATGTGATTTGGGGCTGCATGGGGGCTTCACGGACCGAACACAGACTCCAGTGGGCTACTGTCTCGTTTAATTCCACCCTATGACTAGTACTTGATTAGCCTCATTTTTGTGTTTTGCCGGTGAGCAGCTGCATGTGCGAACCAGCAGAACTGATATTTTGATCAATAACAACTCAGTTTTGGCTGCATCAATCAGTATCATATTTCAGAAGCACTTGTTATTGGTCTCATTCTCGAAGCCTGTGATGTTTGTGGACTCAACTCATCCAGGGGGAGGAGATATTGATGATTCAAAAATGTGAGGATGGTGTGCATTTTGACCACAACCAATTAACATTTAAGCAGTTATAACATTTTATTTTCGTAATGGATCTTTTTCAAACTTTGTGGATATGATGGGCCTTACAACTTACATCCACGGTTAGATTTTCAGAAATGTAGGTCAAGAGGTTTCCTCAAAATTGGGGCTTCAGCAGTCCCCTGTTTATAATAAAAACAGTGGCTGTATATTTAAGTTTCAGGCAAAAATAAAAGGAAATACTTATTCACTCAGCACACAATTTACGTGTGGAACCCATTGCCAATAGCATAACTGGGTTTAAAAGCAAATTGGATAAGTCCTTAGGGAACAGATCTATAAATGACATTGGTCACAGGATGCAATCCCCTGACTATTGGTATCAGGCACCAGAGGTCTAGAACCCAGGCCCCTAACACCTTGCCACCCGCACTACTGTAACCTAAGGCCAGATCAGCAAACTACCTCTAATGGGGTGCAATCCAGCCTAACACAGCTACTGCCTGAGTAGGGTCAGATAAACAGAAGACTGCTGCTCATTCACTACTTTCTCAAGGCAGCATGTTTGACACCAGAGAACCAACAGAAGCTACTATCTTATTTTTCCATGGTTACATGCAACCATTTTCTGAAAAATCTGACTTCTTTTTCTACACATTAAATCTGATCAGGGCCTTCTAGTCAACTTAGTCATCTGAGGAACATCTTGTTTAATAAAGCTGAGAGGTACTATCATTACAGAGGAGAACTGGAATATTACACAGTAAGAACTGGATGGTCTTGTGGACTGGAGACCCAGAAATGGGATGAAATTCAGTAGTACAAAGTGGTTATGTGGTTGGAGCAAATAACAATCATTTTTTAAATGTTGTACACTGGGGACTCAAGAGCTGAAAATAAGAGCAAAAACTGAGGCATGTAGGGGTATTCTCCAACAAAGGAGATGGCTACAAGCAGGCACCCATCTACTACATTGGCAACAATGGAGAAACCGCAGTGAACACAAGTCTCTGGTACAAGCCACCAGTGTAACGTGGCTGTGAAAAAGACAAAAGGTATCCTAGGATACATCAGATGAAGCATTTCCAGTTAAGGCTGGGAAAGTGCGAATAAGGCACATAAGACCTCATCTGGAATTAGGGTGGTCACTGACATTCCCAGAATAAAGGACATGGGGGCGGGGGAGGAAGAGCACAGCTAGCTCAGGGTTCCTTCCCCCAGCCAGGGCTAAGAGCAAGCACTGGGCAAGAGGTGGAGAAAGGATGCAGTGGTACCAGCAAAATCACAGCCATGGGTGCATATTCAAAAAATTTAAAAAGGGTCATGTCCTGGAAAATCAGGAGGCTATAGTAACCCTAGAACTCTCCTCCCACTCCCCAGTGCTGGGACCGCTGACTCACCTCCAAGTCCACATGCTGCCAACACCGCTGTTCCCACCTGGAAGTCATGACATCATTACTGTTTCATATGTTTTCACCCCATGGCAGGAAAATGCATCCCTATGTGGAACAGTCAGAGAATCCTACCCCACTGGGATGTAGTATTGCTCCATAGATATGCTAATTTTCCACCCCACCGGTATCAATGAACAATGGTTTTCTTTGGCCAGTAAACTCTAAAGGGAGAGTCTATGAATTGGATAAACAAATGTCTCTCTTCTGTCCTCCACACAAATACCCCTGTCTAGTTTGTGACCAATACTAACATAAGGAATTAATGCACAATAAAATGAAACAGCGCCGTGCTTATTCCACTGGCACAGGACTCCAGGGAGGTTTTACTACTGATTTCAACAGTTTGGTGAAAACTGAAAACTCTCTACCCTATACCTTTAACTGTGCAAGCTCCCGCATTCAGTAATAATTTGACACACACACATACACACCAGCATAGAGACAGTAGAATGGATATTTTTCTGTCTCCAGGGCTATAGGCAGTTTTTGCATCAATAGAACCATTTTTGTCAGGGGTAGGATTTTTTTTACCAATATAGTTCTATCAGTGTAATCCCTAGAGCAGCACAGTTGCACTGCTATCAACTCCTTTCAACTAGCACAGCTTCTCCTGGTGCTGGGAAAATACTACAAGGAAGATCTATTGTTGAAAAAAACCTGTGGGCATTTTTATACCTGCTATTTGTCAAGGAGCAATCAGCTTGGTTCCTCCTGTTTGTGTATCGCCTCTGCTACCTGACAAATGTCGTCTCATAAAGTAACAAGTGGCTGTTCCTTAAACTGGAGCAAATTTCTCAAGTCATCCATAAGCTGAATCTACAAGATGTTAAGCACACAACAGGAGTTGGTTGTGTGTTTCTGGGTTCCCTTTTTGTAGGGCCCTTTAATTGGCAGTCACATTAAGCATAAGCACAGGTTGAGCTATTATACATTATCTTGCAACCGCCCTGCCACCCTCAACGTGTGCCAGGGCTGCCTTCTCTCCCAAGCAGCCAACTTCGCTCCCTTTTCCACCTCTCCCTCTGAAAATTCCCATAACTACCCAGTCCAGGTTTCTATAAACAGGGTAATCTGGTTACCAGATCTCCACTGTCCTAGTCCTACCCCAAGAACATAAGTAGCTCCATACTGGGTCAGACCAATGATCCATCGAACCCAGCATCCTGTCTCCGACAGTGGCCAGTCTCAGTCGTTTGGGCAATGTACTCAACAGGTCACAGTGGGGCGATCCATTCCCTGCTGTTCACTCCCAGCTCCCCAAAGTCAGAAGTTACGTCACCCCAAATCTACTTGGCTAATAGCCATTAATGAATCTACCTTCCAAGAAATTGTCCAGAACTTTTTTTCAGCACAGCTATATCCCTGCCTGGGGAGCCGGGCAAGGATGACAGTACTGTGGGTTGGGGGTGGGGCCCTGTATGGCTCCCAGGCAGGATTGCTCTGGCCCAGAGTCTAGGAGTCATCTGCTGCCTTGACCACATCCTCTGGCAGTTAATTGTGCAGAGTGAAAAAAATACTTTGTTTTTAAAATATGCTGCCAGTTAGTTTCATGGAGTGTCCCCTTAGTTCTAGTGCTATTTGAGAGGGTGAATAACCACTCCCTCTTTGTTTGTTCCACAACACTCATAACTACCATATCCCCTCTCAGTCATCTCATCTCCACGCTGAAGATCCCTAACCTACCAAGCCTCTCTTCATACGGGAGCCATTCCATACCCATGATCATTTCTGTTGCCCTTCTCGGTACCTTTTCTAGCTCTATTATATCTTTTTTGAGTTGGGGCAACCAGAACTGCACACAATATTCAACAGGCAGTCACAACATAGATTTATATAGAGGCATTATGATATTTTCTATTTTATTCTCCATCCCTTTCCAAATAATTCCTAACAGTCTGTTTGCTTTTTTCACCACTGCCACACATTGAGTTGAGAATTTCAATGTATTGGCCACAATGACACCATGATCCTTTTCCTGAGTGGTAACCCCTGATTTAGAATGTAGCATTGCATACATGTAGTTTGGATTATTTTTCTCTATGTATATCACTTTGCACTTGTCAACACTGAATTGCGGCTTACATTTTGTTTCCCAGTCACCCTGTCTCTTATACACATCTAGATGTGTATAAGAGACAGGGCGAGACAAGGGGTTTGACATTCACGAAGATGCGAGGTCTCAGGTGCACGTGCTTGGCTTGGTTACATTGAGAATGATGGCTGGCTGGTCCATGTGGTGAGGATATGAGTACACAGACCTCATATGGGAATCAGAGGGCCCCTGACCTGTTTGATGCTGGTAAATGCGAGGTCAGTGGCTAATAAATCGACTGCAGTTCAGGAGATTGTCCTGGACCAGGAGATTGTCCTCGACCTTGCATGTGTTACAGAGACCTGGCTGGACACTGAGTCGGGACCTATATTGGCTGACCTTGTTCCAGCTGGGTACTCTGTTGAACATCAGCCGTGGCTGGAGGGCTTGCGAGGGGGGGGCAATTTTTAAGGACACCTGGTCTGTGAGGATATTTCCTGTGCAACCTATCATGGGTTTGGAGGGTCTCCATCTGGTGTTGGATTTGGCCAGAGACAGGGTAGGAGTACTGCTGATATACCAGGCACTCACTTGTACAGCAATTTCCTTGCCCACATTGACCAAACTGGTGTCCGAGGTAGTCTTGCAGTGACTTCAACATCCATGCCGACACCAGTCTTGGAGGGGCAGAGCATGAGTTCATGGTCACCATGGACCTGTCTCAGAGAGTGGTGGGCCCTGCACATGTTGGAGGACATACCCTGGACATGATAGTTTGCACTGGCCTTGAGGCAGTGGATCCGTTAGTGGGGGAGGTGTCAACAGTGCCCTTGTCATGGACACCTGCTCTGATCTCGTCCCCCTCATTTTCATTCAATACTGTGCTGTCAAAGTCATCCACCTTGTCCGTCGGTTTGACCGCATTCAACCCCTCCTCTCCGTCCTACACTGGCTCCCTCTACGCAAACTCATTCCGCTCAAGCTCCTTCTCTTCACTTTCAAAGCTCTTCATGGCCTTGCTCCCCCATATCTCTCTGCTCTTGTATCCCACCGCATTCCTGGCTGGGAGCTTCACTCCTCCTATGCCCCCACCCTCGCCTGCTGCAACTCCCTTGCACCTCTAAACATCTTCATCCCTTCTCTCTTGCTGCCCCCCATGCCTGGAACTCCCTCCCTGGATACATTCATTCTGCTCCCTCCCTCCCAACTTTCAAATCCCTCCTGAAAACCTACCTCATCCTTCCCCTGAATTGTCATGAGTGAAATTGCATCCTCCTCACTCAGAATCTCTTCCCTGTAACTAAGTTAAGCACGTGCACCTGCATCTTCTCAAACTCATGAACGTATCCTTGTCTCTCCTGATGTTCACCTCTCCTCATCTCCCCTTTCCTTGTCTCTTAGATTGTAAACCCTTTTGGGGTAGGGACCTGTCTGTAACTAATGACTGTACAGTGTCAGGTACACCGCTTATGCTATATAAATAATTAATAATATAGACCAGCTCTTACCATTAGGAAATTCTTGCTAATGTTTAACCGAAATCTTTCTTTTAATTTGAGCCCATTATTTCTAGTCTTGCCTTCAGGGTCAAGAGAGAACAAGTCTTTGCCACCCTTTCTGTGACGGCCCTTCAGGTTGTGGAAAACGATTATCATGTCTCCCTTAAGTCTTCTCCAGACTAAACATACTCAGCTCCTTCAACCTTTCTGCATAGGACTTGGTTTCCCAGCCCCCTGACCATCTTTGTTGCCTTCCTCTGAACCCATTACAATTTGTCAATGTCCATCTTAAAATGCAGTGCCCAGACCTGGACACAGTACTCCAGATGAGGTCTGACTAGTGCAGGATAGAGTGGAACTATTACTTCTCATAACTTGGAAACTATGGCTGCTTTTATACGAGTGAGTCGCAGTTGGGCAACCCGCTCGCATGATTTTTCAAAATCCTGCAAGGCGGGATTAGATGCAACAATGGACACAATTACATACATTCAAGGCAGTTGCGCGTTGTTTGCGAACGCGATCACACGCATTCAAGGCAGTCGCACATTGTTTGCCGACCGCGAACTAAATACCTGGATGTGTGAGGTATTTAGTTTGTGGTCAGCAAACAACGCACAACCGCCTTGAATAGGGTGATCGCATCCCTCGTCATGTCTAATCCCGCCACACGGGATCTTGAAAAATCACGTGAGCGGGTCTTGCAACTGTGATTCGCTCGTATAAAAGCAGCCTATGCTTCCGTTAACGCAGCCTAAAATTGCATTAGCCTTTTATGCAGCTACATCACGCTGCTAACTCATATTTAGTTTGTGATAACTACAATCCACAGATCCTTTTCACTTGCATTGTTGCCAAGCCAGGTATCCCCCATACTCTATTTGTACATTTGGTTTTTCTTACCTAAATGCAGAAGTTTACATTTTCTCTGATGAACTTCATTTTATTAGTTTCAGCCCAGTTTTCCAACTTATCAAGATCATTTTGAATTTTATTTCTGTCTTCTACGGTATTAGCTATCCCTCCCAATTTTGTGTCATCTGCAAATTTAATAAGCATTCTCTCTACTCCCTCATCCAAGTCATGAATAAAGATGTTGAAAAGTACCAGGCTCAACACAGAGCCCTGCAGCATCTCGCTCATCACCTCCTTCCAGACTGATGAGCACTCTAAGTACGGTTCTTTAACCAGTTGTAAATTCACCCTAATGGAATTATCATCTAGCCCACATTTTACCAGCTTGTCAACAAGGTTACCATGGGGGATTCTGTCAAATGCTTTGCTGAAATCAAGATATAGTATGTCCACAGCATTCCCATGATCCACAAAACTAGTAACTCGATCAAAAAAGGAGATAAGATTAGTCTGACATGACTTATTCTTGACAAATCCATGCTGACTTCTAGTAATCACGGCATTGTTTTCTAGATGCTTACAGAACAACTGCTTTATAATATATTCTAGTATCTCTCCAGGCATCTACAGCAGACTGACCGGTCTATAGTTTCCCAGATTTTTTTTTCTTTTTTCCCCCTTTTTGAAGATAGGGATATTATCAGTCTTCCAGCACCTCACATGTTCTCCAAGAGTTCTCAAGGATGATAGACAGAGATTCTGATAGTACATCAGCAAGTTCCTTCACTACCCTAGGATATAATTCATCTGGCCCCAAAGACTACTTATTTAGAGTAGGTAGGTATTCTCTGACCAACTCTTCATCTATCCTGAGCCTTTATTCTATTCAAACCTTTATTAATTATTTATGAATTATTATTATTATTTATACAGGCCCAGCAATGTGCCTGGTGCTGTGTAATCATAATCAGTGCAAAGGTAAAGACTCTGAGATGGAGGATTCAGTAGCTTTCTAAGCTGCTTTTATTCTCAACATATAAACATATCAGAAACATAAATTACAATGTTCTCAATTCAGGCAATTATCCTCCCTTACCCAGCACCTCTTCCTCTTCTTTAGAATCCACCAGGAAGTCAAGGACATTTTACGGATATAATTCTCGATCACTGAAGTCAATAGTTCAGCTGCCACTAACTTTAATGGAGGGAGGTTAGCACCCTTAGTAAACAACTATACTTACTACTTCCTCATTTCTGCAAGCCAGAGCCTAATTATTCATGGTTTCTTACATTAGTACATTCAAAAATTCCTGCAGTGCATACCTTCATACACAATTCAAGCGATGGTTTTGATTTTGCAAGAACTTGTTATTGAAGTTTTGGTTTTGCAAAACAGCAGCCTGGTTTTCGTTTCAGACAAGTAGCAGTTGTGCTTTTACGTGTGCTTGTGCAACACTGCCAACTCTCATCATTGCAAAAACACAAAAGAGTTTGAAAATCCATTCTTATTATGGGCTGTAGGGAATTGGGATAAATCGAACCTATGAACATTTGGTCCATTTCACAAATATCATTTCCCCAGCATTGTGATACAGACACATTTAGGGCAGACATGAGTCAGGGATTCAGAGCAAGTCTTATACAAGTAGTGGTGGCTGTGGTTGGCACTAGGATGTTAACACTTACCTCCCTCAACTCCCCCCTAGCTCCTTTTTTCTCACAAACACACCTTCCCCCACCAGTCATAATTGTTGCCTCCTTGAAATTCCCCACCACAGCTGGTGGGTGGCAGCAAGGGGGTCTTTGTCACACTCCCCTTGTAAAATAAGCATGGACAGCGTAAGCTGCATGATTCCAGGCAGCAGCTGTGGAAAGAAGCCCAGCACTGAGCACAGATGGCAAGAAAAGCCTCGCTCCCTAGGGAGGGAACCTGCAAATGGAATTCAGCTGCTCAAGGAGGATCCAGGCAGTTACACCTGGGATCGGGACCAAACAGCCCTCACCCTCCAAGCAGGTTGCCTATTAAGGGGCTGAGAAGGAACTTTTACCTGAACCAGCACTAGGATTCCTGGTTTTCATCCTTACCACAATGCTGATGGTTTCAATTTCAATTGGTGCTTAGGGCCTATGCAGACCAGGAGGTCCTACAGGCTGTTTGCACTCAGAGGGGGTCCAGTAATTTTGTTATATGTTGCCATATAACAAACTCACCATTTGTTGCTATGGTGAGTTACATACAATGGGAGGCAGCTCCTCGTAAGATGATGATTTGTGACCTCCAGCACATACCCAGAGTATGGTGAGTGGTAGTTCCTAGGAGGGGTAAGATTTGATGGCACAGTAAGGGCATATACTGCCCCAGGCCATCTGGACTTCCTCCTTACTCCAGTCCCAGAGGGGGGTGTATTTGTCCTTCCTCACACTCAATGCGTGTCCTGGGATGGAGGGGGAGACATATAGTATGTAAGTCATTAGGGGCTGTGGATTTGAGGGTGCCTCAAACCCAGTCACCCTTCTTGTTGTATTTAATGTACTTAAATTTTGCTGTTACTGGACCCAAATTGCATTAAGCAATTCCCACCCCGATACAAGCAATTAAAAAGTGCAGCCATTAAACCCCAAACAATTGTGTCCTTTTCTCATGTGGGATGTGGTGACAACTGCCAGCCAGCTAGTTTTACACTTCCTTTTGTGGCCTTCCCTCCTTTGTACCCAGGGGAGTAGAGCTCTGCATAGAAGTACTTGTGATAAGACTGAATCTCTACCATCCTGATTTCAGCCCAGCAGGGCCAGTAAAAGCAGCCTAGCAGCATGTGTTTTTCTCAGCATTTCTTTGAATGTGAGGACAAGGAATCTTAAAGGCCCCTTCATTTTCCTGACTGGTTTGTGTGACACAGTAGCACTTAAAGGATTGGAGTACTTCTGGTCCTTGACTTCACTCAATGGTGCCCCATAGAAGGAACTAACCAGTCCATCTCCTCCACCCCTAACTGCCCTCACTTGCTGTGAACGTTAATGTGCTGCTAGAGACCTTAAAGTCTGAGTTTGTTTGAGGAGATCTAGTTGGAATTTTGAGCCACTCTTACTTCATTACCAACCATTGTGTGCAAAGAATCTTGGTTTAATGCTCCCCCTCTATACCCTGGTAACAAGGGGTGAAAATAGACATGATGCTACCACACTTGGTGGTTACTTATGCATGTTGCAGGGCTGTATTGGTGCCCTCTGCAGCCCTGAAACATGCATAAATGACCACCAAGGGTTATTAAAGGGTGGTTAGCGTCATGTCTGTTTTCACCCAAGGGTAACAGACAGTAGCACACACTGAAAGAATTGTTTTAAAAGCTGCTAGACTATTCTGTGCTGGTGTGCAATTCCATGGGGACACAAAGGCAACACACACACACAGAACTTGTTAACACAAAGTGCTGCTTACCTAGGGGTAATTCACCTTTAGTAATTTATTCAAGTAACTTTTCTTGGGAGGTAACCATAGGCAGGTGGTAATTTAACCAGTGGATAGAAATAGTCACAGCTTGACCCAGGATAGCCTACTTAAATTACCCTCAGATAAGCAGTATTTCTTGTGAACACACAGAGAGGGTTGCATGTTTGAACCAACCTGGTACCAAAATAAAATAAATTCCTGTTACTAATATCAGCTAGAACTTTTTAACATTCTAACTGCCTCTGTGTCTGTTTTTTCCCCAATTACTGTAATAAAATGTAATACAGTCAATACACAGTGCAGTTGTTGCCGTGTCTAACAAGTAGGGTTGCCACCTGAGTATATTTTTTCAGGCTACTTATAAAAAATTCATGTTGCAGGGCCTGCATTGGCACCTATGACCCCAATGCAGGTCCTGAAACATGCATTTTTCAAAAGTGTCCTGGGGAAATATACATAGGTGGCAACCCTACTGACAAGCTACGCAGACTGGAGCTTTTCATGTGGTTGTTGTGAGATAAACATTCTGGGAAGCTCTCAAAATAATTATCAGAGGTATTGTATTTCTACCTGTAGCCACTGAGGGTGCAGTCCTCAACCATTGAATTAATTGAGAGTTTTGCTTTTGACTTGAATGGGTGCAGGATTTTAGCCTCTGATTATTAGCTATTCAATATTGTGTCTCTCTAGCTTGAAGGTAAATAAGCAAAGATGCCCAACTGGTGTGCATTTTCCATTCAAATGCGCCTGTTTAGAAGTGGGTGGGTGACAACAGCCATACTGTAGCCAAACCTTAATCCAGATTGAAGTCTTGTCCTGTCCTTCTCTACTTCTGTCCACAAGTCTTTTACTTGCTTTTAATATACAGCATTCAATTACTGACAAGAGGAGAGAACTGAAATAATAATTTAATTGCGCCAATCTGCTTTGGAAGTTGATAGGTGATGTGTGATTGTTGTCTTATTCTTCCCAGAGATTTCTGTGCTCTTGCAAGTTTACTTGCCTAAGGCAGGCAGATTCCTTCTTTTTGAAGTGGAACTAGCAGGTAAAAATGCAATACTTCTGATAGTTATTTTGAGAGCATCTTAAAATGTAAAATAAATAAATAAATGGTGAAGTCCTTGTAATCTATGGGGATAGTCTTCTCAACTGTAGTTGCAAAATATTTGATCTTTAACAATGTGCGGAGCTTCAAGTGATGGGATTCAGCGTGAGCAAAACCCATACATCATTGTCAGTGGTGATAGGTAAATGATCTGAGGCAGACACTAGATGAATAGTTGGGAACTGGCAAGCAGGCACCAATGGGGAGAAAACAGTTTTCACATATATAAAATTTGATGTACAATTGAGGATTAGACTTGTGCTAGCAAGCAGGGGAAAGAATTCTACAGCTATCTACACAAACCAGACTCTGATATTTGTGATTGTGGTGAAGGAAAGAAATTAAGACAGGAACGGATTATCTGACCCATCACAGTAGGAATCTCCAGCTTCTAAAAAGAGATTTATTTCTTTTTTGTTCAGTTTAAAGAGACAAACATGAATCTAAATGAATTAAAATTACATGATTAGAATTCAGTACATACTAATAGAGACTGATTGCTCAATCAGCCTTTGCACAAGCTGATGGGAAGGGAAACCACAGAGGACAGTGGCTCAGAGGTCTTGAAGGGAAACAGTAGTAGTGAGTTCCACTGTTGTAGGTAGGGGAGAAAAGCAGAAGCTGGGGCCTCGAGGGGCTGGGAGAAGCTCACACTCAAGGAGTGGGGAAGCCTAAAGACTGGGCCCTAGGATTGCCACCTCTCACGGTTTGACCCTGAGACTCCTATACACCCAAATGGGAGATGCAGGGTTAAACTGTGACAAGTGGCAACCCTAGCCACATCCTTCTTGGCGGAAACCCGGAACAAGTGGGGCAAGAAGGCAGTCACTCACCCCACGCTTCCGGAACAGTGTGACACCACAATGCTCCATAAAAGTGGGACCACATCAGAATGGGGGTGGGCCACAGGGACTTTCCTGCCCCCTTTCTGACATGGCTGTCCTCTGCCACCCTCATTAGCCATGGGCACCCTTGCCTGAACTGGAGAAATTGGGTTTTTTCCCCAGAGGATAAAGAGGCTCAGGAGGGGCAGCGACCAGCATGGAAGAAGCGGGTGCCCAGTCAGCCACCCCACTCAACTCTTGGGGCATAGGAAAGCTGGCTGAGCATACACTTGCCCCTTGCAGTACTAGCAGAGGTTTTATATGCCTCTCTTACCTACCGTCTGGTTGCACCCAATGGTGCTTATTAACTAATGAGGTGCAGCCCCTTTGGACAATCTGCTGGGCAGACTTTTCCCAGCTCCATGGAGCCTTTGCAGGGAAGAGACACGCTGCTACTTCATCTAGGAGCCTGGACAGGCTGGATTCAAGTTAGCCCCGAACAGCTAGAAGCAAACTCTGTGTTATGCTGGCTCACAGCTTCCAAGCACAAGCTCCTGTGCTGTGAGCAGAGTGAGAGACTAGAGATGAGCCAGTTCCCAAGGCTGAGGGAGCAGGTTTCCTTTTCATAAGGGGAGGGGGGGGAGGGAGATAGACAAAAGTGAGCTCTGTGTGACGTGTCTGGGGGGCTTAGTGTGAGGGGTTGGAGGCTGTACCTGTGGGCACTGATTTAATTTGTCATGTGCAGGTATGTATCTAACTTAAGCCGCCGCGCACGTCTAAAAACGGCCTTAGGCTCCAACCAAGCACACTGATCAGAAATGTGGGATTCCCAGTAGATCCAGTTGGAAGTCACTAGCTCCTCAAATGTCTATCTTATTTGTCAGTAAAACATCATTCCCACCTATGGCACAGAAGAAATAAAATAATACTTATGGTTTTATAATGCGGTATTATTAGCTGTTTTTTCCAAATGTACTTTAAAAAAATAATGAAGATACATAGTCCCAATCAAACAGATGAGGGTGTAGAAGACTGAGCAATACAGTGAGTCTTTGCTGCTGGCAGCAGTTGGCTTTCACATAGATGGCCCACTTCCATCAATTATACATAGCCAATTATTACTACATAATAACACAGTTCCCGCTGTGCTTCCTGCTTACATAATCAGGAGCCACAAAGTAAAGCTTCTAGTTTGGGAAGATATTCCACCCATGTTAGCAACTGCTGAGCCACCATTGGGGCTCCTTTCTATTTACTTATACAAGTACTCGTGTGCTTGGAGGACCACATTAAGAGCAGCTCTTTCCTAAAAGAATCTGGCATTTTATTTTTCGTATTCAGAAGCACAGTTTATGAACATTTTATGTTCAATTCAGGATTATACAAATGTTACTAAAGTTGATTTTTCATTGTGTTAATATTGTCACGCAGAGTTTTACAGAGGAATGTTGTACAAAGAGAATTTGCTGACACTAGTAGAGTGACAGGGGATGCTATCACCCTATGATTGTTGTGTGGCTTCTCACAGCCAGCATTACCCAAGTTCAGACATAGGGAACAGGGCTAGATGGATCCTTGGCCAAACCCAGTCTGGCACTTCTTACATTTTGATTAAATATATGTCCCAGAACAACATGCTGCCTGTGCTGCTTACCATGTATTTGTGGGCCAGCAACGTGATAATACTTCCCTAAACTGGTATAAGAATGCTAGCATGGGTAAACACTTTTGCAATTGGGCATGTGGTCATACAGTTCTAGTTGCACCACAATAGTTGGCTGTCTTAAAAAATGATTGTTTGTAAATTAGTTATAGAAACTGAGCTGATTTCAAATTGCTACTCACTAACCTCTAGTGTTTCTCAAATTTTGTTCCTGCATAATCCCATTTTGAAACTTGCATAATCCTGTGTCCTCCTAGATAGCAACAAAGACATGCAAAATATTAATTGGGATTGCGAACCCATCCGCTGGTGGCACAACTCCACTTGGGGTCTCCACCCATAGTTTGGGAATCTCTACTTTTTCCTTCCTCCCTCCAGGAAAAAAGCAGTGATGGTTATAACGTTTAGTATACTGAAAGCAAAACATCTACTTTCAGTGAAGATGATGGGTGTTTTCAGATGGACATTTAATTAGGAAGTAAAGCCTTAATTCCTATGTGAGATGTCCATCTGAACGCTGGAAATCAGAGATTATTATCTAGGGTTAGGAAAAACATCCAGTGTTATAAACCCTAGCTTGCTAGGGTTTATGATATGCGGATGTTAAATTAATCCTAGATAATGTCCGTCTGAACGACTATCTAGGATTAGTCAACTAATCTTAGATTAGCGCTACAGAGTGCTAATCTAAGATTAGTTGACTAATCCTAGCTAGTCATTGACATTCTGATAGACCTGACATCTTCTCTAGGCATTTCTGCCTCTATGGTATCTAAGGGGCACATGACTGTGGGGCGATCGTATTACCTCCTTCATCATTCTGCAATGCATTGCAGAGCGCCAAGTTTAAATATCCGCAGAACAAAGGGATGGGTTTCAATTTTCTTCAACTCAGAATTCAGAAAAATGAAGAAAATAAGACTTTCTTCAATCCCAGAAATCCGTGGGCTGAGCATGGATGAAAAGCACCATGGGATTGAAATTCATCCTGGAGACTCTAATTCCTGATTAACAGCAAGGTTGTGTTCAGACGGACTAGCTAGGATTAGATTTATCTAGTAATAGAATGTCCATCTAAACAGACAGGTTTTTGTAAACACTAGATAATAAACTTGGATTATATCAAGGATTAGTTTATTCATCTGAAAATGCCCTGAGTAAAGAAATTAGAGAGAGGATTAGAGCCTCTTATTAAAGCCTTATGGGAGGATCCACTGTAGGCAGCTTCCATGGGTTCTAAAGCTCCTCCCCCCCCCAAGGGTGGAAATATTTCCCCACTTGTGAGCAAAACTGGGAGGACACATGTTGGCTCCCATGGTATTTGTTTGACTCAGACGTGTGCCCAATCTGGAGGAGCAGGCAATTAAACCCGCAAATCAAGTTCACGTGTGAATGACGCTCCTGTGTTTCATGTGGAAATTTCCACATCTCAATCTTGGTTTTTAAAAACCAACATCAATGGTTTATTAATGCGCTTTCCAAAACATGTGCCATAAAAATGTGAATTAACATCTAAATGCCATTCATGTGAGATTGCACAAGTTCACGTTTCCTCCAATTGCCATTTTCAAACAGGCAGCTGGAGAAGTGCGCCACTCAGCACACCACATTTATTGTTCGTCTAATACGGCTATCTCTCTGTGAGACCATCAGCAGTGAGGATGTGGTAAATGTGGCTGAACAGGTACCACATGACTTTTTTCACACGCGATACAGGCAGTCATGTAAACAACACTTGCAGGATTGTTGCTTCATCCTTGTGATCATGGCAAGTTGCTGTAACCCGTGAATTACATACTTGTGTAAAAATGCCCTCCGCTTGTTCTGGACTCTCTAGCTGCAGGAGGCCCTGACCCCTACAACGTGCCATACATCGCTACACTTTGTAGCAGGGATGGCCATGTTGGAAAGAGGCAGGGGAACACCTTAGCCCCACCCCCTGCAGAGTCCATTGTGACATCACTGCAATCTGTGGCCGTTTTTAGACAAGCACGTGGTGCACTCGCGTGTCATTACCAAAATCCTGTGAGACGGGATTAGATGAGACGCTGCCGCGAGTCACGCGCACGGGAGGGGGACACGCATTATTTTCCGGCCGCGATCTGACTGGGTCAGCGATTGAGGTGGTCAGATCGTGGCTGGAAAAGAATGCGCGTCCCTCATGGCAGCGTCTCGTCTAATCCCATCTTGCAGGATTTTGGCAACGACGCGTGAGTGCCCCGCCTGCTCGTCTAAAAACAGCCTGTGAGGAGGCAAGGTAGGCCACCAAGATGCTTGTGTCTGGGCTCAAAATAAACTAGCTTCATTGGACCCGAGTCCAGATCAAACTCCAAGTGGTCAGGCTCAGGCCCAAGCCCAAGCTTCTGGCCTGAGCACTGATTCAGGACAGGCAGAGGTTGCTTGCTTCCCAAACATCAGTTGATCTGCAAGAAGAGTGGCCGGATATGAAAATTATAGGACATTTATAAGAAATACAGGTTGCAGGGCTGTATTGCCTCCAATGCATTACCTCCATTGTTTCCTATGCCCACTGGCCACCGGCAGCTTTGACGCCGGAAGTTAGGGCCTCACCTTCTTTCCCCACCCTGGACCCCGCTTTGAGTAAGGCCAGCCCTGCTCTTGTAAGTTAATGCATGCTTAGCAGTTAGCATGGGCATGAATCCTAGTCACTTCAGCTGAACTTGTACTCATGCTATTATTATTTATATGCAACTCCCTACATAGATCTGTTCTGTCTCTGCTGGGCTGCCCTCCATGTTTTCTGACTGGAACGGCTGTCCCCTGTCCAGTGGCACAATAGGAGGAGATGTCTGGATACCAGCTTTGTACCACAGCAAGAGCAGGAGGCTCAGGATGGCTTTAGCAAGCTGGATGAGGACGATGATGGCCCATCTTCCCATCTCGACCCACACCTTGGCAGCCCCCATCTCAGCAAAGACCTCCATACATTCGAGCACACTCAGCCAGGTCAGCAGCTTCTGCTGGAGAACTGACGTAGGCAGGGATCACTGTAGCTCCTCCCGAAGGATCCAGTCATTCAACAGCACCAACAAGTTGCAGGCAGAGTATACAAATTCAGACAGCTCATGAGAATCAGAAAAGAGACCTGGCAGCAGGTAGGAGAGGCTCCGCACGATGGCCTCTAGCTGGGTGGTGGCGGCCAGATGCCGCTTCACGTACTCCTGGTAGCGGTGGCAGAAAAGCCGTAGCCTCTGCACCGGCCCGGACGCGGCCATGATTCCCAAAAATCCAACCCGCACGCGCTTCCGGGTAGAACTCCGCTCCCTGGCCTGCCCCGCCTTATTATTTATATAGCGCAAGCAATGCAGTTGGCACTGTACAATCATTCATTACAGACAGGCCCCTAGCCCGAGGCTTACCATCTAGGAAAGACAAGGGAGAGGGGGAACATAGGAAGAGACAAGGATACATTCATGGAGTTGAGAAGTCAGAGAAGTGCACATTCTTTACAGACCTGTTTTTTTCAGGTCAGTAAAGTGCGCTTATCAGTACAGTGCGCTTATCAGTACGCTGAAAAGCTTAAATTATGCGCAGGGGCACCTTTCAGACGTTATCAAAACCATACCGAAATTGCATGCATCTCTTGCCACTGGCACTTGTAAGGACACTTTGAAGCACGTCTGAAAGCTGCTTTAGTTTAGTTATGGGGAGAAGGTAGGGCTTAATTTGTGGAAGGACTTGTCGCCCTGGAAGTGTTCTCAGAAGGAGTATGAAACCCTGAATATGAAAGACCAAGAAAAGGCCAACATTAGGCATTTCAGGGTTGGAAAGGAAAGCCAGAAAATCCCTGTTTATTTGGCTTTTATTTATTACTTTCCTGCTCCACCCCCTTTGTTGGTTATCGTATAGATTAAATCACAAGAACTTTTGTTTTATATTGTAGAGAGCAAGGGTGGTCCAGCGGTTGGGTTGCTAGCTGGCGACTACGGTTCAGTTTGTTGCTTTGACCAACACGGGGGAAGGAGGAGTGGGCAGGCAGCCATGGCATGACAAACACAAAGCTGATGATTCAGCTGCCTTGGGGCATGGTTGGTGGGTGCCCTTCATGAGCCCCAGAAATTCATTTTCTGAAAATTAAGCCTTGGAAGAAGGAGACTGTGAATGATAAGACAGCATCAATGAGCTTCAGGAGGGGTGGAGTGGGTAATGAATTATTTATTTTATTTATTTATTTATTCAAATTTATACCCTGCCCTTCCCCTAAGACTCAGAGTGACTTTTAAAATAAGAACAGTGTAAAAAAGAATGAGTACTATCCTGCCGCATGTTTATGCTGCTATTGATGATGGGTTGTGTTTAAGCACCCCCACTCAAACTGATTAATCCAGTAAAGTCAGTGACTCAGCTCCCATTGACTTTAATGGATGGAGGATTATACATGGAAGGTGTTTTTAAATGAGCACCACAGGGCTGCTGAGCGGCAGGGCTGTGCGGTGCCCACACATGCAACATACATGGGGTGTGCTTTAAACAAGCATCTCCCAGCATGGCTGCCCCATCCACAGAGGCAGCCACCCTGGTCCGCATGGGACACTGGATTTTCCAGGTGTGCTCTGTGCATGGCTATGAGTGGTCGCTGCGTGGGTTAGAAGAGCACACCTCCCCATGCACCACCATCATATGAGCAGTTGGACATGTGGACGGTGGGGAGCCATGTGTGGACACATCTCATTTAAAAACACCTAGAGTGTGATTTGCCTAAGTCTTGAATCCAAGTTGCTCAGCACCTTCCAAGACCTTACAAGTTAAACCATCAAATCACACCAGTACTTACACATCTGAAGTATATTATCCCCTGGTACCAGCATGCCTCTCCACCCAATCTTGGACCCATAACATGAGCTTAATACCTAATGCTCTGAAATACCAAATGGAGAATTGGGGGGCAAAAAAAGGGGGGGGGGGTAATGGACATGCACACTTCTGTCTCTGGTCCACCTTTGTTCTTCCCATATAAAACATTCAGGAGCCCTTTTGTTTAAGTAACAAGGAGGCAGAACCTGCTGAAGCAACATCCTGTTTGAATAATGCATGCAGTGTAATAGACCAGCCTCCTGGTGTGATCTAAGCAGACACGGAGACTGGATAAGTCTTTGGCAGCACAGCCTTCATATTTTACCAAACTGTAGAAACTAAAGTCAACAGACTAGATGCTTTAGCTCCGTTCCAATGGCGCTATGTGTGGAAAAAGTCAAACAGCTGTGAAGGATTGTGTCACCTGCCCGGTTAATTCATTTCCTCTCTCAGAAAGACTTGTTGAGCAGGTTTATTTTCCTCCCTCCCCAACTAGTTGTGGGTTAGTAAAAAGGATCTGTCTGCTTTTCTCCTCCCTTCTCTCGCTTACAGCCAGGTCTGGACGGCAGCACCAGTTTAAACTTGCTCAGGTTAGTCAGAGACAAAGCGAGTGCCAGGCTCAATTTGATCTCTGAAGTTAGGAGTGTTGTGTGACAG
Organism: Sphenodon punctatus; assembly: GCA_003113815.1. Taxonomy (NCBI): domain Eukaryota; kingdom Metazoa; phylum Chordata; class Lepidosauria; order Sphenodontia; family Sphenodontidae; genus Sphenodon; species Sphenodon punctatus. Next base: position 2,415,456 of record QEPC01008444.1, on the reverse strand, counting down.
ACAGACAGACAGGCAGCGAAGGGGGAGGGCAAAAGCTAGAGAGCGAGCCTAGTTCAATTGTGGCTGAACGAGACTAGAGGCAGCGGCGCTGGCAGCCAGGAAGCTCCCTGCAGCTGGTGCTAATGACTGAACAACAGTATGATGTGGAAGAACTGAAACCTGTAAGGGGTGTCAATAAAAAAGAAAACAAAGGGGCCCTGGGCCTGTAAGTATCCAACACAGAAAGGTCTTGTGTGCAAAGTTGTCATGTTTGTTGTGTCTTAGTCAGTCAGACAACCGAGTTGTGTCAAAAGGAAAAACTTTGTGCAGGTTATTCTTACTTTTGCGTGGAGAATTCTGCTCTCTCTTATACATGGATTACACTGATACTCCTCACTGGCGAGATCTGGCTGTCTTCAGCAGAGCAGTTTAGCTCGATGTGAATGAACAGAATACTCAGGCTGTAATTGCAAGCTTATTTTTAAGCTCCATGGATGTAACTAGCTTTTTAACTCGAGGGGCTACAAATAGGTCTTCATAGTGTGTGTGTGTGAGAGAGAGAGAGCGAGGAGTACATCAGCGAGACTACTGCTTGAATGCAGGAGAGGAGGGTGCTAGCTGGGTTGGGTTGGCCAGTGGTACACGTTGCCCTTCCAGTTCTGTCTGTCTTGCACTGTACTCGAAGCGCACAAAGCCTGCATTATATGGAGTCTGGTTACACACTTAACAGTAATGCACTATCCGATGATTTCAGTTTTCTTCCTTGGTTATTTGTTTGGTACAGAACTATACAGCTGACTTTAACTTGTTTGACTGTTTCTGTAAGTGGCTCTTATCAGAGTTCTGTGATCATGTGAGTGCAGCATAGCAAAGATCTGGGGCTGAAGTGTCTTAAAATAGCTTATTTCTATTTTTATGGAACTGTGCATATTGGGTTAGGGCCTAGTGCTCATTTGTATAACATGCTGTAGGTCTGATTCTTGTCTTACAGAACACAATTTTGATACTGGCCCCATTCCTTTGGGTTCAATAGGCTTACTCCTGGTTTACATAACAGGCCTTGCATCTCTAAAGTGGAGCTGAAGTCAGGGTTTTGTGGTTCATTTGGTGTAACTAAAATGTTACTTTGCCTCTCCCTGGTGCTCTATCAGTGGTGGTCATTATATCTGAAAGAGTACTATAGTAGTTAATGTTGTTTTGCGCCAGATTTCAGAATTGTTTTTATAATATTGGCTGCTGGAGAAATGGCAGAAATAACTTCTAGTCACTAGACCTTTACACTAGAATCTAGTGTAAAGGCTAGTATTTGTCAGTGTGTATGGGGTGGTACTCTGTCTGCAGAAATATCTTTAAAATCAATTTCTTGCTCTGTATCCCTGTCGGCAAAGCCGTTGGGGGGGGGGGGGGAACGGACGCATTTAGACCGGCCAGTCCTCACGCATATTCAGGCTGCGCATTTCCCCCCTCACAGCCTGAATATGCACAGGGGGGCATGTCTGAAAGTGGCCTTAATCTATGCATATTTATGCAAATCACTTGAGAACCCCTGCTGTAGACACTCCTGCTTTTAGCTCTGGAAATAGCCAAGATGGCAAATGCTATATTTAGTGAAAACTTTTTCCTCTGTCTGTCTCTGACTGTCAATAGAAATTGTGGGTTGGGATCCCAAGTGAAATTTCACCCTCTATGGCTGAGGTCACATCCTGAATGATATTTTATATGCTTTGCGTGTCTTGTTGCTGCCTAAGGCTAGGAGATCCTATTGAAATCTCAAATGGGGTCACGGTGGTAAACATTTTGGGAACCAGAGCAATGGCTACTGCTTAATGTTGTCTCCTTCCCTAGAGGGAGCAGCATTTTGGTGTGCTCTCTGTATATTTGTATGTAGTTTGACTGAGGTCTTGCTCCTAGGCTTAAAGTTCCTACAAAAACACAAAATATTGTTTCCCAAAAGCTGGAAATTTCTGGTAGACAACTTTAGATTGAAATCTTGAAGAACAATATGGGACAGTGGAAATGTCATGTAGGGTTGGCACCTCTTGCGGTTTGTCTGTGACACTTGCATAGGACGAAGTGGAAGCATCAGGGTCAGAATCACAAAAGGTGGTAACTCTGTCATGCCACTCAAGAGTAAAGATGGGTCCAAACAAAAAAAGACCCTGATACAAATACTTTTAAACTTGAGAGGGTTTCAACATCTGGAAGATTCTGGATCTGAATGCTGTGCCCAGAGGCTCATCTCTGGGTGTTAACAGATGAGCCGCTTCCCTTTGCCCCGGGTTTACCTGGTCAGCTGAAGGGCAGCCACCAGATGTTCACCCCAGTTTGGGCCAGGGCAGCTCGGAACTGCCAGCCCATCTTCTGCAGTCCTCGTGAGGTAGCTGCAGGGTAGTGGGGGCCACGGAGCAGCTCTGGGGTCTGGCAGGCTCCCAGCCTGTGTGTTAACACTTTATATCTTTTATTGGACCAACTTAGGTTGGTGGAGGTTTGCAAGCTTTTGGACCTCACAGGATCCTTCATCAGGCAAGCCAGAAATCCAAGCTGTATACTGAGCAAAGTGTACAGCTTGGATTTCTAACTTGCCTGACAAAGGATCCTGTGAGGTCCGAAAGCTTGCAAACCTCCACCAACCTAAATTGGTCCAATAAAAGATATCTCTATGCTACTTTGTCTCTACGACCTATTGTTGGGACCAACACAACAAACTCTCTCTCTCTCTCTCAAACTTTATATGTTAGATAGAAATGATGACAGTTACTTCCTACTTGTTATAATTCTGTAAACAATTTTAAGCATGGTGAGGCATGAAAGGTATCCTTGTTCCTAGCTCTTCTATTTTGGATTGAAACAGGTGTACTCCCCAAATAGTCACCCTAGTGACACACGTTTCTAGAAATAACTTTGCTTAGATACAGTACTTCAAGAATGAATGGCTCAGCTTTGGTATCTTTTCCACCACTTGTAATGGTGTGATTTTAAACTGGGAGCTTGGTGCAATATTTCTGATTTTAAGAAAGTGATTTCAGAAAGTACCTAAAGAACATAGACAACTGTAAAAATAAATAAATAAAATCCAACTAAGTGTCACAAAAATTGTATAAATGTGATATGCAAGTTAAATTTGCCATCAAAGTTTCCCGTCAATAGAAAATCTTAGCATGTCTGCTTCTAAAAGAGTGAATCTAAGTGTTTTAAAACACTGCCAGGATTAAGTTGCTTGGGGTCCCCCGTGAAGCTGTCCAAGCTACTCCTTCACCTTGAATTGGAAAGCTCAGCTTCTTTCCATAGGAGCCTCAAAGTGCTGTGGAAAACCCCTTTGACCTTTAGGCAGGATTGCTGTGGCCTGTGATTGATTTTTTTAAAATTTATTTATTTATTTATTTAAAGACTACAACCTAATTTTCTAATTGTCCCAGCTCTGTGTGAGACATCCTGCTGTCTTGTTAAATTTCTACATCCATGAATCATGAGAATAGGTATTGACATAATGCATGGAAATTCCAGCTTGAAAGTCAGGTGACAGCAACTTGAACTTTGCTCTTGTAGCTGACAATGTCACCTGAGTTCCTTGCTGGAATTTCCTTGAGAAACAACATAGCTAAAATATATATTAAAAAGTACATGCTATCTGGTTTATTTAGGGTTTCCCTGTCATATTTTTAAATTATTATAGTTGTATTTCTTTTTTTCATGGATAAGCTAAGTGAAAGCAATAAATATTGTATTTATTTCTGAAAGATATTTCATCTAGTCTGCTTATCTATTATGCTAGTGAGTTCTTGAGTCAGCTTTTGAGAAGTCTAAGGCTGTTTTTAAATGAGACGCAACTATGCAGGTCCACTCATCTGGCATGCATCCAAGCCCATCTGAAGGTGGCGTGGGGAGGGAGGTCGAGCATTGGAGAAAAATCTGGACACTGCTCCATGTGGGAGGAAGGCTAAAATGTGTGTGGGTAGGAGCACACATGCATTGCTCGCCCACATGGATGGGCAGTCTGCAGCCATCCCATCCCACTCAGTCCACATGGGCCCCCTTCCCAGCTGTACCCATTTTAAAATGGTCTTATTTCCTGCACTCATTTATCTTGCTCTGAATGGTTAATAATAGTCTTAGCTACATTTTGTTGGTACAGCCATCATTGGAGGTCATGGCCAGGGAGAAAGACATTCCCTAAGGAAGCAGGGGCTGCACACATGAACGACTCTGAATATCAAGCACCCCTTTAACTTGATTCCCTACATAATGGGGAGCCGGAGCAAACGCTGAACCACCGAGAAGGTGCAGTCATGACCGTGACCTATTCCTCAGCAGGCACACTGCTGTATTATTTGGTACTGGCTGGAGTTTTGAGTGGTTTTCCAGGTAGGATGAGCTGTTCTGACAGTCTAGCCTGGAGGTCATAAGCAGAGTATGTTACCATGGGAATGGCTGAGTCTGGTGAAGAGTTGAGAGGAAAGGTAGTTGCAGTATTAGTGATGAATGAAAAAGGACCCCAACTACAAACTCTCAAGTATTAGAGGCTTATCACTGATATGCCCTGTGTACACACTACTGCTGTAGCTCCCAAACAGTTTGCATGTACAACCCCATTTTGAGACAAATGTAAATCTGTGACCCCAGACTACAAGAAAGGCACTCAGAGAAGGTCAAATGTCAGGTGGGATTGTGCCCCCCATCTGCAGGAGATAGGCCCTTTTCACAGACACTCTATAAAATGGATGTTATATTTTATTATACATGTTGCAGGGCTGCAGGTGTGCTCTATGGGGACCCTGCAACATGTATAATAAAATGTAACACCTATTTTATCAGTGTTAGAATGTCTGTGTGAAAAGGGCCATCGTGGGCCTTCTCTTGGAGTCCTGATCTGCTGCAGTAGGAGTATGTACTCCTACTTCTAGCAGAAGGATGCAAAGATGGATTAAATATATGGTTCAAACCATTTCTTGGTTATCAAAAGCTACAAAACATAGGTATTGAAAATTTCATTTCCCTCCAAAGGCAACCTAAGAATCTACATGCAGAACAATGGGAAGTCACTGCAAGTAGTAACACAAATTCTAGTTGTCTCCAAGGGTATTTTTAAAATGAGCACCACAAGAGGGGGGTCCGTGGTTGCTGAGTGGCATATCTGTGGGGCGCCCACACATGCAACATGCGTGGACAGCACTTCAAACCATGTGACTCCCAGCATGGCTGCCCCATCCACAGAGGCGACCACCCTGGCCCACACAGGGCACTCCGGACTTTTCAGGAGTGTTTCATGCAGGGCCATGAGTGGTCGCTGCATGGGCAGTTGGACGCATGGACAGTGGGGGGCCATGGTTGGATGCATCTCCACCCTTGGAGACAACTAGCATTTGTGTTACTACCTGCAGTGGTTCCCCATTATTCTGCATATAGATTCTTATGTCGCCTTTGGAGTGAAATGAAATTTTCAATACCTATGTGTTGCAGATTTTGACAACCAAGAAATTGTTTGACCCATATGTTCCATCCATCTTTGGATCCTTCTGCTTGGCAAACGGCTGTTCTGCAAATGTTTCTGCCCTGAGGTGGCATGGGCATAAAGTTAGCTGATGCAAGCAAAGATATAAATAAGGCCAGTCTCATTTACCCGTGATTTTTATTAATGGATATTTAACATCTTGTATCAACACTGCTGCAATTTATGCTATGTTTACAGTGTATTCTCAAAGCTTTAGTCTTCATGGGGGGCTGGGGGGGGGTCTTGTTTGTTTTTTACACATAGGCAAGCTGTGCATATGTAACCAACACATTTTGAAAGCAATTGTAGTTTAGTCAGCCAAAAGATTATAACAAACCGTAAGCTTCCCATGTTTAAAAAAAAAAAAGACATAGGTTTTTTAAGCTAGGACTAGTTAAAGAACCAATTCTCTGTACTGGGATATTTCTTTTAGCAGTATTAGGGTTAACCTGAAAGCATGCTGCAAAACCCATGTATTTGAGCAGTGCTTAGGAATGGAGTGCTTATGATTTGGGACAGAAGTCTCTCTCTGAAGTTCAGTCCTGTGTTTTTGTTTTTTGGTGGGTTTGGCTTTTTGTTTTGTTTGTCTTGCCATGATTGTAATTGCTGGGAAACCTAAAATGTTCAGGTGTCATTCAAATGTGTTAATGCTAATACAAGTTGTACATACTGCTGTATGCTATGGGGGAAGGAGGAGAGAGATTCTATTTTCTTCCCTGTAACTGTATGCCAAGCCTACACTTCAGGGCTAAGCATTATGGCTGTTCCCCTATAAATCATGATGCCAGGGGGGTGGAAAAATAAACAGTTGCCTGTAGTCCTCCTGCATCCAAGCAAGGGGTTGAACTAACTTCGCTTTGAGGTCCCTTCCAACTCTTAAGATTCTATGGCCATTTTTAAAGGAGACACACCTACCCATGTCCACCCACCTGAATGCCCTTGTAAAAGTGGGGTGTGCTTCACCGGAACACACACGCACCCACTCTCTTGACCACTCATGGAGCACTGGCAAAAAGGCTGGAGTGTGTACTGTGTGGGGGCAGCCAAAAAAGTGTGTGGGAGCCAATACCCATGCATCTGCAGCCCCTATGAACAGCATCAGCCAGCCATGTCAGCTGAGTGGTCTGCCATTCAGAGGCACTCTGGGCAGGGAAACAGCCTTTGCAAGGCACCAACTGGCCAAGAGTGCTGGGGAGCCTGGGTTCCCCAGCACTCATGGCCAGGACATGTCCGTTTAAAGGCCAGCCTGCACGCTTCCCCCTCCCCCGTGGTCCATGGCAGGAGGACGGAGGGGCCTCTACGGTGCCCACCCAGGGAGCTGTTGGTTAGAATTCCCACCCCACCCCCCAATGCACTCCACCAGAGTGGACACTCCATGGCTGTTCCATTCAGCAGACATGCACACACGCACACCGTGCTCCTTTTTAAATGGTTTATGTATGCAAAGTTTGCACTATTGCTTCAAAAACTAGATTTCTCTCTTCCTTTGACCCATCATTCTTTCACTGACCAGGCCAAGAATCCTGAAGCTGTGTCCAAATAAGCACTTGATGCACATTCCCTTTTTGTTGATTGTTGATACATTGTATGTTCTCTGCTTCTCATAGTGTACTCTTCACTTGCATCCATTTATCTCTCTTGGGTTAAATAGGCAATGGAGACAAAGTAGCACAGTGATATGTTTTACTGGCGTTAGGCCAGCCACTCTGAATTAACTAGATAAAATTCATTTTTAAACTACAGGCAATATACCAATTTGAAGCACCATATATAACTTGACTATAGCACAGAGTAGATTGTTTTCCTTGCTAATCTTGGTGTATTAAACCTTCAAAAGTGAGATGATGAGGGTTTTAGCTTTTTTTAATGGATTTGGGTTCGCTTATAGCTGTACTGGTTGGGGAAGCTCAAGCTGTTCTTTAATGTTTTGAGATAATAGGAAGCACGTTCATTTCTGGTAATGGAAGGGGGGGGGAAACACATTTAAATACAAACTGTTTAGTGCCAGAAGCAAAGAGTTAGTTGTAATGAGTGCTAGATATAGTTATCTGTACACCTTGAATAAATGTTATCAGTTACAGAACTGTAGTCAGTGGATTGAGAGAAGAGGCAATTGGAACCCTGGGTAATCCACAATTAGTGGGCCAATCCACAATCTCTCCCCTTCTGTTTTAAACAATGTGACTTGAGTGGCAAGGTTAGCTGAAGAGCTTTACTCCTGTTCCACACTCCCTGCACAGTTGATGTATACATGCTGTAGCAGGCAGGTGCAGTTTGGTGCTTGCTCCCCTTCTCTGGGTGTTAACAAATGAGGTGGGTGTCCACCTGCCTGTTCATTAGGTGTTCACCCCC
>QEPC01008444.1:2379929-2407158 GCA_003113815.1 Sphenodon punctatus | reverse complement strand
TGCTTGTGTGATCAAGTATTGTTAATAGCATGCAGCTATTTTGATGTGGCCCAGAGGTTTTATATGTTTTAAATATGTGAACAGGATTTTTTAATTCTGCTATGGCACTACCACTGATGGAGAGAGAGCGAGTTGTCCTACTGGAGTCCCATCCACTTACTGGATGAGATGCTAGTAGGAGGGTTCTCTCAGTCTCCAAGTGGCAGGGTTTTACTCAGCAGCAAGGAGTTCCCAGTGTAAACTAATGTTCTGCCCATCACATCTTAATGCTGAAAACTCTTTGTTGCTGGATTTTTGGAGGCTCCGCCTACAATGTACAAACCCCTCCCTCGAGCTCTGCCAGCCATAAGGTTCTGCGTGGCGCTGAGACGAATGCCAGGGATGGGCAGGCCCTCCCCCTCCCTTAAGCCCCGCCCACTTTGGGTTTTCAGAGCGCGCGCACGTGCTTTGCACGCATGCATATTAGGGGCCCATAACTAAGGCTTGAGCCCAGGCCCGTCTCAACCTTGCTACGCCCCTGACTCCATTACCTCCTTGGACTCCACCAAATGCACCACACAGTCAGTAGCACATCCACAATCACAGTGCATACCTTCACTAGTATGGTGCCCACCGTGGAGGTTCCAACACCAGACTTCTGGGTGACAGAGCAACAGGACTAAGTAGCAAGCTTCCAGATGACAATGGCAGCCTGCTTCTTCACCAAGATGGGAACCACATCACTGTGCTCTGTTCTTGAGGCCTGAGGCTCTTGGCTATCTTCAGGACAAGGCAAAGGGGCATCCCAAAGTTTGTGACGCACTGAGCATCTCCCCATGAGACCAGCACATTCTACCACCAGTCTGTGCTTTCCTCCTGCCCAAACAAGCCTCTCAGTGGGTACAACACTCTGCATGGTGTCTGTGAGCAAAGCTGCATCTCCCAACAGGTACCTCTCTGCACACATAAGGTGCCCTTGTACAGCTTTGATCTTCCTTGGCATAGTCCATTGGCCTTGGAGGTAGGCAAGTGCATGGCACCAAAGCAGGACTTTCCTCCACGGTGTGGCATGCCCCATTATCCTGGCCAGAGGTTGAGAGAGAACCTCTCTGTGCCTTGACATGACATCATGCCAATAACAGCAGTAGGCTTGGATCTGTTGGATCGTACTTGGGTTCTGCTCAGCAGCAGAAAGGAAGGCCTAGAGCATGATAATAAACACAAGGACGTTCTCAGCATGTCTCTCCATGGCTGTGGCTCCAGCATCTGTGAACTCTACAGACCACATGCCAAACGTTTTGAGCAGCTTCAAGAGCTAGGTTAATGCATAGCTGGGGTTAGCTGTGTGCTGCATGCAAGCTGCTATTGGTCATGTGGTGTTAGAGGAACAGCTGCACGCTGTCTATTTTATTCTCTGTAAAGTGCCAGGTACATTTCTGGCGCTATATATAAAAGCTTATAATAATAATGTCTATAAAATCATGAGTGGTGTGAAACTAATAAACAAGGAGCAGTTATTTAACCTCTCAGCTAGTACTAGAACTAGGGGACACTCCATGAAACTCATGGGTGGCAAGTTTAAAACAAAGAAAAGAAATATTTTTTCGCTCAGCGTATGGGTTGTGGAATCTTCTGCCAAAGGCTGTGGTAAGGGCCAGTACTATAGCTGAGTTTAAAAGAGGTTTTGACAAGTTTCTGGAAGATAGGTCCATTAGCAGTTATTAGCCAGACAGGATCAGGGAACATGATGGGAGCTGGGGGAAAACAACAGGGAATGGATTCCCCATTGTGACCTGTTGGGTGCTTCTCCCAAGCCACCGTGATTAGCTACTGTTGGAGACAGGATGCTGAGCTAGATGGACCATTGGTCTGACCCAGTGTGGCACTTCTTATGTTCTTAATCTAGGTGGCAATTAAACTGCATAGCCACTTCTGTTGCAAGCATATCCATGTACAAGCCACATCATCTACGAAATGTTACAAATTTTAGCACCACAGAAGCGTGCCATTTTAAAAATTGTGGTAGTGGGATTACTGCATGTTAATAGATGGAGGGCAGTTGGGAGGGTCTGCAAGGCACTGAAGGTCACTGTGCTAGGAATGTATGTGGGAGCAGAGCTGGGACACTTACTGATTGGTTGAAAGTTACTCATAATTTCTTGTTTTTAGAAAGTAACATTTTTTGCTTGAAATGTATTTATTTATTTATTCAAATTTCTACACCCCCCCCCTCCTAAAACAGCTCAGGGCGTCTTACAAACCAAACCAAACACGAGCATAAACAGTCATAGAAATTCATTGCTGCGAGTTGATTGCCCTGCAAAGCCAAATGGATTTTAAATGTGGGTTCTGTGGCCAGCTGAGGTCACCTGGGCTGAGAAATTGGAGGTCATGAATATGCTGGCCTTTGCTGACATTTGGGTGAGGCCTGACCATGCACGGAGAAGTGGTAGACCCATCCTCAGAGTCAGCCTATGTGCTCATAGGGTGGCACGTGCATGCAATGGGGTTCTATGTATACATGATGGAGTGCAGACAACTTGCAACCCTGCTGCAGTTCCATGTTAAAGCAGAATGGAAGAGTGGGAGCCCCAGACAAAGTGAGAGAGTGGGATCCAAATGGGAGTGAGGTTTTCCTTCAGGCTTGTGCACTGCCAGTGCCAGAAGTAAGGCAGTCGTTAACGGAAGTGAACCTTCCTTGTCATTCTTTCTCAACACTGCCCTGATAACAGCAAGAGGATACCTGAGGGGCCACCAGGAGTGCCTCAATTGGATTGCCAAGATGAATATCTTTGAGGAAACAAGTGCCTCAGGGAATGTGAACTGACTGAAGGGAATTGTGTTACCCTATATGAGGTCTGAACCCTCGAAGAAATGCAGAAAGCCCTTGCAACAGGGAGGTTTTTGCACCCATGCTGTATGGTGATGCAGAAGATGTTGAAGTGGGGGGGGGGCGGGTATCATAGGTGCATGTTTGGCTGGTGGGTTCTGTGTGAACCAAGAGGGATTTTCAACACCAATAAAGCTGTGTGCTGCTTCCTGCAAGTACATTGCTGTGAGCCACGGAGGCGAGACACTGGTTGACGGCCTAGAAAAACGGATTGCTGTCCATTTTTAGTTTCATTTTCACTGTTCACTATAGGGACGCGATAAAGTAAGCAATATGCTCCATGAACTCTGCATTATATTCCTAGTCCAAGGTTGGCTTCAATCACCAGGTGATCGAGGGTATGAGCCCAAGTAGGAAACTGCAAGGGAGTGGGAACAGCAAGGACTGGAACACCTCCAGAGTGATAGCCCAGAACAAAGAAACAGCTGGAGCAGCTTCTCCTTCCCATGGTTCGCCACAACTGCGCATCGCTAGCAGGGGGCAGGATATTGAGAAGGAGGGGTTCTGTGGGAAGAACGCTGCCCGTGTATTCGGTTAGTTGGGTCAAACCTGGGCGTGGGGACTGCACCAAAGCACAAGAGCTACACACGAGGGGCTGCCCCTTTATTAGTCTCTACACAGCAAAGCTGTGCGTGGGGGCTGCATGGACTGATCCTAGGCTCCGGTGGGCTATGGTCTCACTTGTTAACACCCTCAGCTGGGCTGCGCTGGTGGTCCTGATTTCTAATCATGCTGAGCCCTGACGTTCCCTTGGCAACATGGCGCTCTTCTTGTGTCCAAAGCCCAGGTGACTTGAAGTGTTCCTGTTGCCCTACAGTTCCTGTAGATGCATATAAGCATACACCAGTCTAAACTGCAGTTAAGTATCACACCGGCTCTTTTCCCATCAGCTGGCTCTTCCACGTCTTCCCTCACTCCTCCCACTGCCGCCGCCACCTCCGCCTAAGACCTGGTTGTTCCTCCGGGCCTTTACCGAGGGAGATGGGTGGGTGGGTTGGGTTAGGGAGGGTTTGGGTATGGGGATTTTAGGTTGGTTTTAATTGTATTTTAGGTTTTTGTTTTGTTTTTATTTCGTGGAATTTTTATGCCGCCGCCTCATGCCCACGGCATCTCGGGGCGGCTAACAATATGATAAAACAATAAAATACATTTAAACCAACATCATTTTAAAAATAATTTTAAACCCCCTAACCCTACCCTCTAATTCCCCACCCCACCAATCTCCCCCGTTTACCCCCGCCCTCCAAAGGCCTGGGCGAACAGCCAAGTCTTGCATGCCCACCAAAAGGCGAGCAGACCCAGGGCCAGGTGGGCTTCCTTTGGAAGGGAGTTCCACAACCGTGGCCTGACCACCAAGAATGCCCTCTCCATGGTGGCCCCCCCGCCTTACATGGGGGACCTCCAGATAGGCGCCCCCAGTGGATCGGAGGGTCCGTCCTCAGTCACGGAAGGTGAGATGGTCACCGAGATAAGAGGGGCCGAGACCGTGTAGGGCTTTGTATACCAATACTAGCACCTTGAACTTGGCTCGGTATGCTATAGGCAGCCAGTGCAGAGAACGGAGCGCTGGTGTAATGTGCTCATGGCGACCTGTCCCCGTAAGGAGATGGGTCACCACATTCTGCACCAGCTTCAGCCTTCAAACCAATATCAAGGGAAGCCCCACGTAGAGCGCGTTGCAGTAGTTAAGCCTAGAGGTAACGAAGGCATGGATGAGAGTGGGCAGGTCAGGTCGGAGATGTATGGGTGCAGCCTCTGCACCAGATACAGCTGGCAGAAGGTGGCTTTAGCCACCGCCTCCACCTGTCGCTCCAGGTGGAGATCTGCATCCAAGACCACCCCCAAACTCTGAACCTGCTGGGCTATAGGAGGGTGAACCCCCCGCAAAATCAGTTAGCCACCTCCCTCGCTCTCCCCACTACCATCACCTCGGTCTTATCAGGGTTGAGCTTCATTCTGCTCTGCCACATCCGTTCCATCACGGCCTCCAAACACTGGGATAGCAGTGAGACAGCAGGGTCTGGGTCAGCTGAAAAAAGAGAGGTACAGCTGTGTGTCGTCAGCATATTGGTGACAACACACCCCGAACCATCTCACGATCTCCCCCAGGGGCTGCATATACACATTAAATAACAGTGGAGACAGAATGGAACCCTGCGGAACACCACAGGTCAAGGCCCTGGGGCATGATGTTTCAGCTCCCGGCACCACCCGCTGGCTTCTGTCTGAGAGGAATGATCGGAACCATCCAAGAACAGTCCCATCCAGACCCCCAGATCTCGCAGCCGTCTCAACAGCAGCCCATGGTCCACGGTATCAAAAGCAGCCGAGAGGACCAGAAGTGTCGACCATCCTGCTCCCATCTCCCGGCGGAGGTCGTCGGCCAAAGCCACCAACGCCGTCTCAGTACCATAGCCGGGGCGGAACCCAGATTGAAAAGGGTCAAGGAAACCGATGCTATCAAGATGCGCTGGAGCTGCAGTGCCACCGTCCATTCAATAACCTTCCCTAAAAAGGGAAGGTTAGAGACTGAGAAGGTTATGTCTTTTTAAATGTTGTTGGCCACCCCGAGATGCTTATAGCAGGAGGGGGAGGCATATAAATGTTAATAATAACAATAATAATAATTAATAAATATATGGCCTCCTCCAAAAGTAGCAGGGCCATGGGATTTTCCCCACAAAAGCAGGTCAGTTTTGCCTAAGATGAGACTGTTGACAGGTAGGGTGTGTTTTGATTTGAACTGCATCCCACCTCCAAGCTAATGTTTTTGTAAAGGAATGGCACGCAACCATGTACAAGGGGATCCTGTAACTAATGTACAAATTTATACCCCGTCCCTCCTGCCAAAGCAGCTCGAGGTGGCTAACTTGTTCCCAATAGTGGGGTTTATTTAGAAAAGGATGGATTTCCATATTCTCCCTCGTTTTTCCAGCTTGTCTAGAGAAACATCATGAAGATTTCTTACTACCATCTCATGGATATTATAATAATTAATAATAATTAATAATGGTTTTTTTTTAGCATCCCACCGTCAGATGGTGCTCGAAGTGCTTTACAGGATAAAAATACAACTTATAAAATATAAATCTATGTAAAAACAATTTTATAAAGCGGAAGGTAGCAGAGGCGGACAACACACATTAAGCGGGAACCAGCAGTGGATCCTAAAAGCATTTAGAGAATAAATAATTTTTTCATGAACGTTTTAAAGGTGAGGAGGGAAGAACTTAGGCAATAGAGACAAAGTAGTACAGTGATATGTTTTATTGGACCAACTACGTGGAGGAAGAACTTAGTCATACATCTGGAGAGGGAAGGAGTTTCACACTGAGACAATATGTGACAATAGACTGTCATGAGATACCGATCTCTGTGTAAAGATGCTCACTGCAAACTTTCCCAAAACTTCATTAACTATTCAGAACACGTTATTTATTTCCCAGAATGATAAGTGTTACCAAAGACTGGTAATGCTAGCCTTTGTCATTGTATACAAAAAGGATAAGAAACCAGTTTCTGCCCTTTCTTGTGCAATCATCATCCACTTGTTATAAAAGATAATTGGAGGAAGTTGAGTTACCGAAAGAGTGCAACCCAGTTCACTTTTGCAACAACTGCATGGGGTAAGACATCGTTATTCTCATTACTGATGGGGAACTGAGATGGTGACTTGCCCAAGGCCACCCAGTGGTTTCTAAGATGAGATCTGAACCTTGGCCTCCCAAGGTGCAAGTCCAACACTTTATCTGCTGAGCTACACTAGCTCCTTCCTCTGACAGCAGTGTTAGGGGAGTAGAGAAACATGTTCCCATCCTAAAACCAGTTCATTGAGATTAACAATACAGTACATGGGCTGAGAAGCAGCAAACAGATGCCTATTGGGTTTTGGCTAGGGCTGAAACTCACTTCCCAGATTCTCACTTTTCTCGGCTCGAATAAGGGTTCTCAGCTCATTCTTGCAAATGAGAGCAAGCCAAAAATTTCCCTGACTCTCACCGAGAAAAGTGAGAACCTTGCCCTCACCCACACTTGTTTTAAAAAACCAAAAACCTTTACTCACCTGGCTGTCTCTCTAAGTCCAGGGCTCCTCCAGGATTCCGCTCTGCTCCTCTGCGGGGGCAAGTGACGAGGAGAGTTTGCTGAGAACGTGGTCACCGCCTCGCAGCAAACCAAAAAAACTCCACTACTGCCGTAGCTGTTCTGCACATGAGCAGCTCTTTTCCAAAATAACGCTGGCAGTGTTGGCACTCCTTTTGGAAAAGAGAAGCCATTCTGCACATGCATGAACTGCTCTGCACATGCCTTTTCCAAAATGGCACTGACGCTGCTGGCACCATTTTGGAAATGGGCCGCACATGTACAGAGTTACTGCGGTGACTATTTTGCATGTGCACAGTGCTTTTCTTAAATTTTCTCGAGATTCTTGCGAGATCTCAGTAA
This sequence comes from Sphenodon punctatus, assembly GCA_003113815.1. Taxonomy (NCBI): domain Eukaryota; kingdom Metazoa; phylum Chordata; class Lepidosauria; order Sphenodontia; family Sphenodontidae; genus Sphenodon; species Sphenodon punctatus. Next base: position 2,399,846 of record QEPC01008444.1, on the reverse strand, counting down.
AATTTCTCTATTCTCATGAGAATTGGAACAATGATCAATTCAGTCCTACTTTTGGTGGAAACAGTGGCAATACACTGTTCTCACCTGTGCTCCGCTCTCTGCACTGACTGCCAATAGTCTCCCGGGCCCGATTCAAAGTGTTGGTTCTTACCTATAAAACCAGGCAGGGCCCAGGCCCTGCCTAGCTGCAAGACCACCTGACTTCCCAGGTTCTGGATCAGCCCCTGAAGTCTTCCGGAGGCACCATGTTGGAGGTCCCCCGGGTTTCTCGGTGGTCACGCTGCACCTCTGGAATTCCCTCCTGGTGGGGGCTTGTCTGGCCCCTTACCTCCCGGTGTTCCGTAGGAGTTGTAAGACCTGGCTGTTCCATCAGGCATTTGGTGAGGGAGGGGAGTAAGGGAGGGGGTGGGGGGTTTCCCCTTATGCTTTTTTATGTCTTTTTAATAGTTTTGAATCTGTTTTATATTGTATTTTTATATTTTTTATGTTGTTAGCCGCTTTGAGCCACCAGTGGCGAAATGAAAGCGGGATAGAAATTTTTTAAATTAATAAATAAATAGATACAACACCTGCTTTGAGAGGAAAGATCTACAGCTAAGGAAGAATTGGTATAAACAGAACAACATGCCAATGGCAAGGGTGACTCGGAGGGACCCTAGAGATAGAAGTCGCCATAACTGACTGAGAAGGGATGCTCAGATCCTATTTTTGTTTCCACACATTTCAGACCTACTAATATTTCTGCCTTCGAGACATTCAAAATGGAAGCAACTTTTGAAGATCTTTTGTAGTTTTTAAAATGTTGTTTTCAACAAACTTCTGTTTCAGAAATCCGAAAAAGAAAATATTCTAATGGAAATTTTTCCCAAAAAATTCAATTTCAGTGAAAATTGAAATTTTAATGGTTTTTAAAATTCCATTTTCTGACCCAATTATGATAGTATAAAGTTGCCATATTAATTTGCATATATAAGAGATGGAAACAGAGGGGCAGACAGACAAGATAGAGACAGAGATGCAGCAGGGGTAGTTCTGATCCCTGCCCACTCTGTGGTGGGCGATTGGCCCCAACACATTGCAGGGCCAGCGCAGGGAGCCGGGTGGCTTGACCCATCTCGGAGCCAAAGTGTGGCCCTTCCCTCCCTCCCCCCAGCCCAGCTGAAAGCTGACCCCTGGCCGCACGCAACGGGTGCCACCTGCCACTCATGGCCCTACAGCCTTGCTCCAAGTATGGTGGGACAAGTGCACCATGCCACACAGGTTGCCCCACCTTGGGCAGCCTTACTCTAATTGGGGGTAAGGCTGCTCGGTGATGCATCCTTGGTATTTTCCCAAGGATGCGTTGCAGAGTAGCCAGATGCCTACCCCATCATGGGGCAGTGCAAACATCTGGCAGGCCCTCAACACACAAGCAACTGCATTGAGTGGTTTGTTTGCCCAGGGAGGTGTAAGGCTACGCAAAGAGCGTTAGCCTCCCCAGCCCATCTCATGTGGCCACACCCACAGTGGCTCAGATGATACTGAATTTCAACTTGCTCTTTCACTGGTCTACAACACACAGAATTAGGAGTGAAGATGGCTAGCTTGTCAGTAGTGCTGAGCTTGACAGCATCGCACATTCCTGTGAACTGTAGAATGTGAATGCGTAGTACAGAATATTATTGTTGTTTGCGTCTATGCAAAGTCTTGAGCAGCTTGCGTAATCCAGGCCTCTTACCTCCAGCACTATGTTTCTTACTGTGAGAAATCTCAAATTGTCATGCGAGTGGGTTGTCTAGATTTACATCAAGTTGTAGGTTGCAAGAGAAGTACAGGCTTGACTGCAGAAGGCAAATGCAAAGTCCTGGCTGTATTTTAAATGGGAGTTACTGATTTACATTCTGGAGTATATATTTTTGATTTTATATCCTGTCCCAAAGGCTCAGGGAGACTCACGACAATAAAAAACAAAGTAAAACAAAATGAATTGCATGTATAAAACATCCAAACCCCCAACCCTCCACCGTTGGCCACAACCTCATCTCTCCTCCAGGGTCCCCTCCACATCCTTTCTCAAACCCCATGACTCAGAGGGGTCATGGTTATCCAAAAACCCTCTCCCTCCACTACCCCATAATAAAATTTTAAATAAACCACAAATATAAGCACACACAGAAAACGCCCAGATAATTGAATATAGCAATCTAATATATAATGTACTTACAAGTAACTAACCTGTCACTTACAAGTAAACTCCTTTCCCATCCACTCCCTCACCCCATGCCCGTACCCCCTCCCCCTAAATTGTGGTCATGGTATTTCTCACTCCCAGTGTCCCACATTAACACCTTCCTCTCACTAAAAGAAAAATGTTAACAAATGACAAAATTATTTTTTTTTTAAAAAAAAAACCTCAAGAAGAGTTGCTGCTGCATGGGTGGGCCACGGCTTAGGTGGTAGAGCACATGCGTTGCATGCATAAGTCCCAAGTTCAATCCCCTGGCATCTCCGATTCAGGATCCCTGGTAGCATGGTGGGCCTCTACTGGGGATCCTGGAGGGTCTCTGGTAGCACGCCTGGGTGAGGCCTCTACTGGGGATCCTGGAGGGTCTCTGGTAGCACGCCGTGGAGAGGATCCTGGAGGGTCTCGGGTAGCATGCCTGGGTGAGGCCTCTACTGGGGATCCTTGAGGGTCTCTGGTAGCACGCCTGGGTGAGGCCTCTGCCAGAGACTCTGGAGAGCTGAATTTGAAACTCTGCTGCCGTGTCAGGTTGTGACAATACTGGGCTAAGATGGACCATTGGTCTGACTCTGACCCTTTTCACACAGGCACACCACCACCCCTCACACGTGTGCAGTGGGAGGGGCACCCGTGCGAACGCTGCAGCAGGTGGGGAGAGGGACACCCATAGGAATGGTGCCCGCATGAGCTCCAATGCTGGTTGCTCCGTGCGTGGAGATGGGTGGGTGCAGATGGGCACTCGCCTCCACCTACTGCGGGCACGGGCACATGCACCCCGCAGCCCGTTTGAAAAGGGCCTCAGTTAGGGAACTTCTTACATCCAGCCGCACACCATGAGCACCGCTGAATGGCTACCTGACACAGCCTTTTAATGATTTCCCACAGGCAGCAGCCTCCAGACTCTCTGCAGCATTCTTTATACCGGGGAATGGGAAGATGCAAATGGACAGGGAGATGTGGCTCAGCTTCTCCCTCTTAGCTCTCTCCTCTTCCACCATCCCAAGCTCACGTAGAACTTGGGAGTAACACATTAAGGTTACTTCTTCCTCTCTGATAAACAATAAGAAATAAATGACCCCCTCCCTAGGGCATAGCTAGAATTAGGTGCAGCAGGTGCAGCCACACCATGGCCCACAAGCCAGGGGGTCTGCAAGCAAGTAGAATGCATATACACACTGAAGTGGAGTGTCCCAACAGGGGGCCCGTTCCATCTTCCGCACCAGGATCCGTTCCCACCTAGCTACATCTGACCTCCTTCAGTAGCCAAGATTTAGTCTTCATACCACTGAATTCTCCTTTTACTGTACTGTTTCTAATCTATTTTCCTGTTGGGAATGTTTCCAAAAAGTTTATGTAAGTAAACAAGTAGTTCCAGTAATGTGAATTAAGCCTCCTTGACCCCAATGAGTTTTGGTTTTATGTCTGGTTATGGTACAGATGTTGTAGTAATACAGGCTAGTTCTGTATCAATGCTGAATCTCAAAGATTAGTCAGCTGCCTGTTATGCACTCTTCCCACAGGTTCCTTCACCTTCCCGTTCTCTGAGACAGAGCAGAATGAAACTCTTTCTGTTTCTATTCTTATGTGGTGATTAAAATGGTTTCCGGGCACTGGAACCACAGTCTTGGAACCGAAACAGGATTACTATCCTAAAGGTACTATAACAATTAATAGATTTTGGTTAAACAGTATTTAGCATCCTAATCACCCAGTATATCAAGCTAATTATACTATTAAAGGGGGACCAGTAGAGTTCCCTGAATCGCATTAAAAAGCTCTACTAACATGCTATGTTAGACCGAAAGTATCTGGCACGGGGATCATTTGAAAGAACCTGATGCAACTTCACTATAAGGCTATAAGGATGTAGGAGAACCTTGTGTGCTTATGCAACAGTTCTCCTATGCAAACATAATCCTGGAAAATTTAGCTGACAGGATTTGTGTCATGTGCAGAGTATGTTACTTTGGGAGACAAGGATTTTTCCAAATATTTGACAAAGGTACACATTTTCTAGGAGCGGAGCCAAAGGTGAGTTTTTTTCCCCTCCCACATTTGTTTGCATTTCCAGGGAGCAAACATCTCCTGAGGATGCCCATATTCTTCTGACACTGAACGTTATGGATAGAGGCAAAGTACTTCAGATGATCTCTTTTTATTGGATTCACTTCTGTTCGCGAGAGTATGCAAGTTTTCAGGCACAAGGGGTCCTTCTTCAGGCATGTAACAAGCCTGAACTATTTCATTCTCTTACCAACAGCAGTTGCTCCAATAAACCATTGTGGTCCATTTGGAACCCAATGCTCAGCTCCAGATTAGAGGTTACCATTAAGCAAAAGGATCTCTTAGAGTCATTGTGGACAATTCATTGAAATCCTCTGCTCAATCCGGGGCAGCAGGCAAAAAGAATGTTAGGAATTATTCAGAAAGGGATAGAGAATAAAACAGGAAATATAATGCCACTATATAAATCTGTGGTGTAACTGCACCTTGAATATTATGTGCAGTTCTGGTCACCCAATCTCAAAAAAGATATAACTGGGAAAGGTACAGAGAAGGAAATGCTCAAGGGTATGGAACAACTTCTGTAAAAGAAGAGACTTTATAGGTTAGGGCTGTTCCACTTGGAGAAGAGATGACTGAGGGGGGATGTGATAGAAGTTTATAAAATCATAAATGGTGTGGAATGAGTAAATAGGGAGTGGTTATTCAGCCTCCCTGTACTTGATGCTTCAGAAGTGACAAGCCCAAGAAAGGTGGAGAAAAGGACAAAGTACAAGACAGTTGTTGCTACTTGGTCTCCTGTCCTGCTCCTTACGCCCTTCAGCTGCCTACTGCTTTTGAAAATTTAAAGTTTTTATTTATTTCAGTTTGTATCCCATCCTTTCCCTTAAGCTCAGGATGGCTCACCTTTCAACTTATTAACTCTAACAATTAACACTAAACTAATTTACTAGTAATCCTCACAACAACCTTGTGAGGTAGTTAGGGTGAGAGATCTGTGACAGACCTGTTGGAAATGCAAGGACTGTGAGATCATTGCATCCATTTGCCCAATGCAGAGTTTGCAGAGGAGTGTGAGTAGCTAATCATCAATAAGCAGGCAGAAAGCATACTTAAGCTTAAATAGCTTTATTAGGAAATACATGTAGGGTAGGATATGAAAGGCCTACATCTATGCTAAGTCCTAAGACTAGGTGTGTTCAAGAGGGAGGAAGGAAGCTCTCTGAGACACAAAGAGATGAGAAATCTCCTGGGGGAGGAGATTGACCAATCAGGTCCTGACAGGAGTAGGACAGATAGGATGGGGGAAGGGTTCCCTGATCTGTCTGTCTACTCCTGGTGTTTCTAGCAAACAAACAGGATGAGGTGCTTAGGGGGGATGCAACCAAAGGAATGTATTTCCAACACCCCTTCTCATCGTCCCGTGCACCGAATCATTTATGTGCACTGCTGACAATTCCCAATGCTTCTCGTAGCCTCTGGAAATTGTCTCTGGGTAGCGGTTTGGTCAGCACATCCGCTATCATTTCCTCTGTAGGACAATAAATCAGTTCAACAAGTCCTTTTTCTTGCGCTTCTCTCACATAGTGACGCTTGGTGTTGATGTGCTTCGACCTTGGCTTTATCTTTTCCATTTTCGTAAGCTGAATGCAGCTTTGATTGTCCTCATACATCTCAGTTGGCTTTGGTTCGTCTATTCCAAAGTCCTTTAGTAGTCTGTGTAGCCATACTACCTCTTGACATGCTTGAGTGGCTGAAATAAATTCTGCTTCTGTGGATGAAAGGGCAATTAATGACTGCTTCTGGCTAGTCCAACTGATTGCTCCGCCTCCATACAGAAATACATTTCCACTCACAGATTTGCAGTCAGTCTTGTCTCCGGCCCAGTCCGCATCCATATAGCCCATCAATCTGGGGTTCTCGCTTGCTGGTAGTTTTAAGTTTAAATGCATTGTGCCCTTCAGGTACCGTGCTATTCTCTTGACTGCTATCCAGTCCCTTTGGGTTGGTGCACTTACTTTTCTGCTTAGTATTCCTACAGCAGCGGCGATGTCTGGCCTTGTGATGGTGGCTACATACAACATTTTGCCGATTGCAGTTCTGTACTGGTTGTCCTGTGGTAGGGGCTCGTCGTTGCCTTCCTGGCTTAGGAAATTTGTTTCCATAGGTGTCCCCACTTCATTAGCCTCTGTCATGCCTAGGCATTCTAAAATGTCCTTTATCTTTTGTTTTTGATTGAGAAGGAAACTTCCATCTTTTTCTCGTTCTATTTGTATTCCAAGATAGTAAGTGATACCTCCCAAGTCTTTCACCTCTATTTCTTTGTTCAGATTCCTGACGATTTCATCACAATCTCGTTTGTTTTCATGGCATACAATCAGATCATCCACATAAGTTAGAATGTATGTCCTCCTTTTATTTCTGAACCTTGAGTATAGGCAGGGGTCAGCTTCTCCCTGTATGAACCCCTCCTTAAGGAGCAATTGATTCAATTTTTCGTTCCAGGCTTTCGCTGCTTGCTTTAAACCATAGATACTCTTTTGAAGTTTGCACACAAGTTCCTCCTTCCCAGGTTCTTTAAATCCCGGCGGCTGCTGCATGTAGATATCCTCTTTGATATCACCATGTAGGAATGCAGTCTTCACGTCTAAGTGCTGCACTTCCATTTTTCTTGCAGCTGCTATGCTGAGGAGTGTTCTTATTGTGGTGTGCCTTACTACTGGAGCAAAGGTTTCGTCGTAGTCTTCGCCGTATTTTTGGGAATATCCCTTGGCCACTAATCTCGCTTTGTGGCGCGTGATTTCCCCTTCTGCATTATGCTTGGTCTTGAAGACCCATTTGCATCCGACGGCCTTTTTGTTTTCAGGTAGCTTTGTGAGTGTCCATGTTTTATTTTCATTAAGAGACTCAATTTCTTCCTTGGCAGCATCTCTCCATTTGCGCGCCTCACTGGTTTGCATTTTTTGAATGTCTTGCCATGTTGAGGGCTCCTGTGGTTCCTCCACTTTTGCCGCGTAGGAGAATCTCGCTGCTGGCACTCCTTTGTTGTGTCTTTCAGAACGTCTCACTTCTGGTTCTGGTTCTGCTTCAGCTTCAGTTTCAGTATCAGCATCAGTGTTATCTTCTGGTTCCAGTTCTGGTTCTGCTTCAGTTTCAGCATCAGCATCAGTGTTGGTGTCAGTGCCCCCTTCTGGTTCAGGTTGATTGAACATGGTCAAATCAAATGAAACTTCAGCTTCCTCTTTTATCTGCAGTTCTGCAGTCTTTTTCTGTCTTGATGAACTTGGCCTCATTAGGTCTGGCATTTGATCAGTGCTTCCCTTTTCATTTTCATCAAAATAGACCACACTGCTTATCTTCACATTTCCAGTGTCAGTGTCCATTACTCTGTATCCCTTGCATCCTTGTGCATAGCCAACAAGTATCCCTTCTTCACATCTGGTGTTAAGTTTGGTCCTTTTGGCCTTTGGGATATAAGCATAGGCTTTAGAGCCAAACACTCTAATGTGCCCCACACTGGGCTTGTTCCCATGCCATAGTTCATAAGGTGTTGCTTTTGCACCTTTGGTTGGGAGCCTGTTCTGCAGGTATGTGGCAGTCATTACTGCTTCCCCCCAGTATTTGTTTGGCAGATTCGCATCCAAAAGCATACATCTCGCCATCTCTATGAGAGAGCGATTTTTTCTTTCTGCTACTCCATTTTGTTCTGGTGTATGCGGGATGGTTGTCTGGTGTTCAATTCCTTTTTGCTTCAAAAATTCTTTCATCTGTTTTGAAACATATTCACCTCCATTATCTGACCTTAGGATCTGAGGTGATCTTCCAAACTTATTGCTGGCTCTTGCAACATATTCCTTAAATTTCTCCAGCACCTGACTTTTCTCTTTAATCAAGTAAGTGAACGTGAACTTGGAAAAATCATCTATGAAAGTCAATGCATACTGGTTTCCTGCAATTGTTTTTGTCTTCATAGGACCACAGATATCACTATGAATGAGCTGTAGGGGGTGCTGTGTGGCTTCCTCCTTGCTCTGATGAAAGGAGGGCCTAGTTCCCTTTCCTTTTACACAGCAAACACATCTCTCATCTTTAGTTGCACATGAGTTCATTTTAAAATGTTTAACTAGGTCTGGAAGTGCATGCAACACATCTGCATTTCTATGGCCCATCCTTCTGTGCCATTTGCTTTCACAGTTCTTATGTCTGCAATCTTTTGCAGCATTTGCATACTGATCCTGTTGCAAGCAATCTACCTTGAATAGGCCATTTGAATCCAGCATTCCTCGCATAAAAAGCTCCTTTTCCTTTGAAATTCTGCAATATTTCCCTTCAAAATGCACTGCAAAACCTTTCTGTACAGCATACTTGACACTTATAAAATTATGATCCAATTCTGGGACATATAGAGCTTCTTCAATGGTAACTTTCATTTCCTCACCGTTTCCCAGATGACATATGAGTTTAGCCCTGCCTCTTCCTTGACAATAAACTTTCTCTCCATTAGCCAATCTTATAGGAGTTCTATAAGTCCTATCCAGATCAATAAATCTGTCTTTGTCCTTTATAAGATTTTTAGTTGCTCCAGAATCAACAAAGAAATCATGTGAAGCAGTCTCACATTCTATTCCTTCCACATTTTTAAGTTGAGATGCTTTTTCCTCAACCAGGCTGAAAGCCCTATCATGGCTCCCTTTGTTCTTTGCAGAGAAGCTGGGAACTTCTTGCTTGGTGCATTGATATGCGAGATGCATGGTTTCCCCGCAATTGAAGCAACACTTAACTCTTGCAGATCCTTTTGAATTTGCAAAAGGCTTCTTGTTCTCAGCTGCCTTGCAGGCAAGCTGTGAGGAAAAGTTTGGCTGTTCATTAGTTTGAGCCATATTAAATTCCTCAAGTTTCTGAATAACAACATCCAAAGATAGGTTATCCTGCATTTCTATTATCTGACAGACTGTTTGAAAAGTTGTTGGTGGTAAAGAGTTCAGCAGAAATGCCACTATCAATTCATCTGGTAAATTCAGCTTTTGATTTTCCAGTCTCCTGACTAGTTCAAGCAGGCCATTAACATGAGCTGAAAAATCTTCACTCTCATCCATTCTCATATTACAAAGTCTTTTAAGCATTTGTATCTTTGATATATTTGACTTCCCTTGATACAGTCTCTGTAAAATTTCCCACATATCTTTTGCAGTTAACTTGTCATGTATGTACACATGTAAACGCTGACTCACCGACATTGAGATGATTGCCATAGCTTTGTCATTTTTCTCATCCCAGAGTTCTTGTGCTGCCCCTGCATCTGTAGGTCTGTTGGACTCCAGCATTTTCCTTAGGCCTTGTCCTCCCAGTGCCATCCTTGCATTATGACTCCAAGCTTCATAGTTTGTTGCTCCAGTGAGCCTCTCTGGAATGGAGACCTTCAGCATAGAATCCATGGTCACAGAGACTAAAATCTTTCTTTTCTTTTCTGCCTTTAAGATTAATGCTAGCACTCAATTTTACTCACTCTGCGCTGCCTTTTGGGTGTCTGGGCCCATAACCCTGTTGGAAATGCAAGGACTGTGAGATCATTGCATCCATTTGCCCAATGCAGAGTTTACAGAGGAGTGTGAGTAGCTAATCATCAATAAGCAGGCAGGAAGCATACTTAAGCTTAAGTAGCTTTATTAGGAAATACATGTAGGATAGGAAAGGCCTACATCTATGCTAAGTCCTAAGACTAGGTGTGTTCAAGAGGGAGGAAGGAAGCTCTCTGAGACACAAAGAGATGAGAAATCTCCTGGGGGAGGAGATTGACCAATCAGGTCCTGACAGGAGTAGGACAGATAGGATGGGGGAAGGGTTCCCTGATCTGTCTGTCTACTCCTGGTGTTTCTAGCAAACAAACAGGATGAGGTGTTTAGGGGGGATGCAACCAAAGGAATGTATTTCCAACAAGACCCAAGGTCACCCAGTGAGTTCATGGCTAAGGCCAGGACCTGGACGGATGGACACACACACATATACACACACACACTCCTGTCCTAGTACTGCACTCTTAACCACTCCTCCACACTGACTCTCTTTTGGCAGGTATGTTTGTCTTCAGAGTGTCCCACCCTGGTAATTTTATCAAAATTGCAACATACTCTCATCTGCAATTGTAGTGTGTAAATGATATTTTGCTTCATCATGGTGCTGCACTACAATGCAGAAGGGTCTGCAAGAATCTATAATGTTGATTTAAGAACCACTGTAGATGTTTGTTTTACTGTAAGCTGGTATGAGTGTTCAGGATAAGTAGGTACATCATCTTCTTCCTTATTCCTAAACCTCCATATGGATGGATGTGGCAAGTCTGTTTCAACATGACCGTATGTCATAATTTGTTCCTCTAGTATTTGCCACATGTACGTAAACAGAGCATCAAGCAATAAAGGCCAGGGACCTTGAAGTGGCTGGCAAGTATACATATGGCAATCTTTTGTGTAATGGCAAAGGAACTCCTTAAATATTGTAGAAGACCAAGAACAGTCTGGAAAGTTGGGAACTATGAATTCTGCCTTGGGGAGTTTAAACTGATTAAAATAATTGTGACTTAAGTTGTTGCCAATTGAAATCATGATTATTTAAAATCAGTAAAAATGACAGCTTTAAATAGGTTTACTTTTAGAACATATATGAACAACTTGGGGGATTCACATCAAACTTTATTTTAAAAAAATCTGATTTCTTTGGTGCTAATTATTGACCTTTTCAATCTGCACAGGGCATCTTCTTGGAAAGGAAGCTGCCTAGTGTAAAGAACTTCATGCAGTTCATATGTGAACATCAGATCTCTGAGCTCTGTGATTGAATAGACACTTTGTTCTGAGTTCACAAAACTTTCTTTACGTTGCATATGAAACTTTGGCTTTCGGAACTGACACTACTATTTTTATTTTATTTTGATCTGTGTTTACGTAGAGTCATGTGAACTGAATCTCATGGCAATCCTGCACATTATGTGCAACATGCTGCTTAATTATCTGTCTCTGTACACTTCATCAGAGGAACACTGACTCCATTGCTTTTTGTTGATATACTTTCATGCCTTTTTTCCTTTGTGGGTTAATCTTGCATTCCTCAATTCTGTCCTTGGGTTCAGTGGGTTTATGTACTCTTATAAACCATAAAGGATTTTCTAATACAGTTACTTCAGTTGTTTTTCTGTGGCAATTCTTAATTTTAGATTGCCATTTTAAGATGACTCAACAGTAAAGATCAATCTTTCCATGAAAACATAGTCCCTTTGTGAGATATTTTTTTCTTTTTTGATCAATGTGGATATGGTAGACTTTTTCATGACTGGCTTGACTGAGATGTTCTATCACTAGAGCGGAGTGTGATTAAATAAATTCATAACAAGATTCAAAAACCTTGCTATTCTAACTTTTTTTTCAGATTTTATCTAGATATTTGGGGGGTGGGCATTCTGGGCATGGCAGCAATTTTTTTTAAAAATGTACCTTCTGAAGCTTTAGTTTGATTCCAGATTTACCATGAGCCCTGAAACTTTGAGATAACATACATTAAGAAAAAAGGTGTATTTTAGTTGGATTTTTTTTTTTTTTATTTCTGATATAGCAAAATACAAAGTACAGGATTCACTTGCTTGTTACCTTGAGGTAAAAACTACAGTGCTGGATCTCCCCTAAACTTTTGCCTTGAGATACAAAAGCTACTTTTCAAAAGTGTGGGTGTAAACAAATGAGACAATAGCCCTCTGGAGTCCATATTTGGTCCATGCATCCCTCCACTCATGTTTAGCATGTACAGCCTAATAAATGGGCAGCTCCTACTGACAGGGTTAGCGCCATCAACCTAAGACATGTGCAGGTGTTCTGCCCTGCCACATAATTGACATATGGGCACGCATTGACCACATTCACCTGCAGGGTAAGCTCCACATGGTCTGAGACCCCCGCCATGAGTGGGGGCTTCATGTCCAGTGGGTGGTGGCCACCACATGGCCAATGGGGGCAAACCCCTAATAAACAAGCAGGTGGACACCCACCTGGTGTGGGCTGGCTATCTCATTTGCTAACACCTTGTAGATGATAGGGCTGGTCTTTCGGATGCAAATTCATATCTGTTTTCGTTTTGTTTCCCAAAGTTATTGGATTTAAATGCAGATTTGTATTGTGGATTCATATTTAAATGAATTGAAAAATATATTTTTTTTTAAAAAAAATTAAATTACTACATATGCGCAAAATCATCATTGGACCATTCTGCACATGTGTGCCCTAATACAAAATGGCACAGGCAGCATTTTGAAAAAGGGCAGCCAGTCTACACATTCAAAATGGCCACCAGATCTGCAAAATGGTGACTGTGCATGCACAGTATGGTGGGGTGGAGTGGGTTTAAGGGGTGCACTCAAGAAGAACATGGGCCAGACCATGAATCTGTTCTTTGGATCTGTCCCCTCTTCTTGTGTGCATGCCCTCATCTCTGCTCCCTTAGCCTGACCTCAGTTTTCCAGTGCTTGTGGGCAGGAACTGGATCTAGGGGCCCAATCCAGGAACTGGAAATGAGCCATATAAAAAGAGTCATGGACCACATTTGACCCCCGAGTCCGAGGTTCCCCACCCCTGTTCTAAGAGGACCCTTGCTTGGATAGCTACAGCATGAGTTTTGGGGGGAAGGGCTGGAAATGTCCAAAGAGATGGGTTGAAAAAGCCTGTAGAACCTTCTCCATTTCCCTTGAGTAAACTTTGCAGCAAGTAAAAAGGAAGATCTGATGTGAAGGAAGAAAGGAAGCATCCCTTCATGACCAAAGGCTGACCTATGTACCCTTTTGAAATTCAGTTCCATTGAAACGTCAAAGCAGATTAAATTCTGTCTAGGGTTTTGATGTGAAAGACCTGTTTCTACTGTTCATTGCTAGATAACCGGTTCAGATGGATCTTAGATCAGCAGGGATTAAAGGTTGTTTCCCTCTGGTCAGACAAAATGGCTCTACAATGGTGGAGCAGGGTGGGAAATATTTCTGTACTGATGTCTATGCTGCACCTGTTTTGTGGACAGATGAGATCTTACCTCTTATTAGTATTTGCCTGTTCAATATCTTTTCTAAAAGTACAAAATTCCATGGGCATAGGAATGATTGCTCAGTGGGTGGATGTTTGCTTTCTTTACTTAAAGCTTTCAAATCTACAAATCCCAATGTAAATGAAGTAGAAGGCTTGTATGATCATTTGTGTCCTACTTCTTAAAAAGCTCTACCCTTCACATGATAGCTGAGAGAATGTGGTCTTCCTTGGATGTGTATGAGTGTTGCAATGTTGACTGAGTGAGGCCAGGTGTGTTGTACCATTGTGTCTCACTAAACATCCGTAGCCATTCACTGTGGAAAAAATTTGAGTATGTGTCATCAAAGGAAACCATTGCAACTTAGGCTGCTTTTATATGAGGTGCTGAAAGGCACCTCCTGAGTCCCGCGTTGAGAGAAAAGCCGCACGGGGCAGTATTTACATGTTCCCCTGCGCAGCCGACAACGGGGAGCATGTCATTTCCGGCAGCGCGGGGAGCATATAAACACTCCCTGCACGGCTTTTCTCTCAACGCATCACTCAGGAGGCACATAAAAGCGGCCTAAGTTGGGCAAGGAGCTCCTCCTGACACAGAGATCAAAGTACTCCCTCAGATATTTTGGATGACTGTTGATTCGTTATGAATGACTACAGTAAGATAATTATGTATAAACTATTTCTTCCTTTCAAAGAGCTTGCGTTCATAAGAAACCGGCAGCATTTTAACAGATAGCATGATCATGGACTGTCTCGGGCCGCGCGGTGCGGGTTCATGTGACTTTTCTAAAAATCTCGTGTGCGGGGACTAGATAAGACATTTTGCGCATTAAAACCAGTTGCACGGTCTTTTAAAACCATGAACTAAATACCCCGACATCGAGGTATTTCGTTTGCAGTTTTAAAAGATTGTGTGACCGACTTTAACATGAAAAATGTCTCGTCTAATCCCCACCAGCTGGATTTTTAAGTCACACAAGCCTGCATCGCGCTGTTCTAAAAGCGGCCTCAGGCTAACACTAGCATTTCGTGCCAGTGTCTATTTAAATGGGAGATTTGGACAGTTTTTAACCTGCTTTTTTAAAATCCAAAAATGACTATTGGCACAACTTCTTTATATGGACAAATCCTAAACGTGCATGTTAATTTTAGACAGTCTCACAATTCTGCACTTCAATATGAGGACCCTTGAAAGTTAGCATCCTATCGGGCAAGAATTGGGAAGACACTGGGGCCAAATGCAGCCCACAGTTAGTTTGTCCCCACACTCTGGAAGAAGACATGTACACACAGTGTGTGAGATTTAATGGCTGCTCTCTTTGTTTGAAAATGAAAAACAGTCTGGGGAGGGGACATTCAACCTCCCGGGTCCAGTCTACAAACTTCAACTTTTAAGGGCAGCCTGATGTACGCTCACATACCACCCTTTCCTAACAACATGTGCTAGGTCACTCTCATCCCAGCCATCAGGCTGGTTGGGCAGGCATATTATCTAGTGGCTGAAAGCAGAATGGAAGGCGATGGCCCACCCGGGACTGCCCCTGTCCTTGAGTGCAGTGCTCAACCCTCCCTCCTGGGCTGAAACCTGGACAACCCTGCTCTAGGTTCACCTGTAGCCCCATCTCATAAGCAGGATCCCTATTCTCCTGCAGAATTTTTTTTAAAATTCCATGGGAGTTGGGGTAGCTATGGGCCCGATTTCTGCATCTCACCATGCTGGGCACTGCTGCATTGGGGTGTTGGTGGCCAGGGCTATCCCATGTGGCCTCTTGGGGTGACACAGCCGGATGACATCATCTGGCTGTGCTGCTCTGGGAGGCCCCATTGTGAGGGGCCAGGAGGAGCCATATGGGGAGCGTGCTGAAAGGCGCTGCTGCTGCTGCCACCACTGCCAGGTAATTTGAATTGCCAGGCTAGGGAGGAAAGCCCTGGCAGCTCACCACCACCACCAAATGCAGTCTGGCCTGGAGGGAGGAGCCCCAAAGGTTTTGTCATCCCCCGTCCCCCCATGGAATCTCCTGCTCTGCATCTCCCCTGTGCAAGCTGGAAATTCTGCGCTGGGAGAAGCGGGGCAGGCAATTCCATGGGGGGTAGGGGGATTCTGCAGGAAATCCACAAATCATAGTCCCACATTTGGCTCAGGGCCCTGCTCATAAGAAGATGACTTAACAACTGTTAACTATCCAATAACGTTAAATAACTCACTGGACCCCAGCCACAGCAAACTGCCAGCTCATGCTTGGCTGGTTTCACATCTCACCCCCGACTCACTTAATACTTGTAATAACATTTCCTTAAGTACCATGAGGTACAACTCTCCTCCTGTTTCAGAGAGATGTACTCTATCTATTCTGAACAGTTCAGGTGGTGAAAAGTGAATTTTGTTATGGCTTATACAATCTTCCCCCATGGTACAAACATTGAGTCCCTCCCACCCGCCCTCTTGAGCTTACGCTGTGTTTAACCACCTTCATTGGGGCTGGGAAGGACTTTTCTCCCCCAAGCGAATTGGCTGGGAAGCTTGTACGGTTTTTCAACTTCCTCACAGTGTTTCGCCCTTGTAGTTTGTGAATTCGCAATAACTTGAGTGTGTTTTGAGTTTGGATTGGTTGTAAATTGTTATTGTAGCAACCTGCAGTTGGGTACAGTGCTCAGTTGTTAATTTGACAGCTCAAAGGCAGTAGATGATTTATCAAACGTGTCATTTTGGTGAGTTTGGAATGGGGCGCAGAGTTACTGCAGCTCTGTGCACACGCCACCCTACGGTGGGGGGCATGTAGAAAATTTACCTAGGCTGGGTGGCCTGGTGGCTGTTCCAGATGTTGTTCCACTCTTTTCCCACTCTATCTCCCTGTATCACCTGGGAGAAGATTTAGGCCTGGATTGAGGACCCAATCAAAAGTGTCTGGGCTGTGAGGGAAGGTCATATGTCCCTTGAGGGAGGGTTGTTTTTTTTGTTTTTTTTAGAAATTTCACTCTTCTATACTGTACTTTTTATCACTTGTTTGACTGGATACTTGTTATATTGATAAAGGGTTGTTGCCATGTTTTATCCAACACTTGGGTGCTGTCTTTCGTCGGGGAGGGGGGGGAAGGGGAGGCAAAAGCTCACACCTTTGTAATTCGCCAGGAACCCATACCATGTCTCAAGATCCTCCCTCATATCTGCCATGACTCTGATGTGATAGTGAAGGGGCAGGTTGCCAGGGGTGTTGGTGCAGAGCTAGGATAAAAAGGCCCAACCTGGCGCCACAGCCCGGCAAGTAAAATTAAGGCTGTTCAGTAAACCTTGAAGCTACCTCATGGTTACCTTTTTTAAGGCAAGGCACCTTGCTATTGTGGCCCACCTGACTTTGAGTTTGTCCTGGGACAGATGGGATAAAGCTTGGACTTTGTCCAATTGTATCCCCAAAAAGGTTAGTGAAGTGACCGGGATGACTGTTTTTTCTGGAGTGAGTTGGACACCCAGCTCTTCTGCTACAGACTGAAATGCTTGCAATCACCGTTCACATTCGTCCGTGTCAGCCCTTCCCAAGAACAGGGAGTCATCAATATAATGAATGACATGCTTGGACCCCGTTCTATGTCGGACCACCCAGTCGAGGAGTGAGCTGAACTTTTCAAAAGCTGCACAGGAGATAGAGTATCCCATGGGCATAGCCTTGTCAAAATAAAATCATCCTTGAAATTGACTGGGTGCACCAGCAGCAGGCGAAATGCGGATTTTATAACCACTTTGCCAGAAGGGCTCCAGGGCCACTGTCCATTGCTATTGCCATCTCAACTGCCAAGTCAAAGGACACAGAGCGGGCTGAGCAGAGCTCTACTGGTATGGCGTCGTTGGGTGAAAACAGACATGACGCTAACTCCACTTTAACACCGCTTTAACATTTCTTATGCATGTTGCACGGCTGCATAGGACATCAATACAGCCCTGCAACATGCATAAGAAATGTTAAAGCCACCCCGAGCTGCTATCTGAGCAGGAGAGTGTGGGATAAAAATACTCTGAAATAAATAAAGAACTAAAGGTGTTAGTGTCGTGTCTGTGTTCACCCATTGATTCACCCCTGCGGTAGGACAGATGGCGGATGAGGCGGAACTCACACGGGACATTTTGGGGTACTATCCCCAGGGGTGAAATATGTAGGTTGACCATTGGGGGTGATAAAAAGGGGCCAACTATTCTACCCTCGGTAACTTCCTTTTGGAGCTTGGCATGCACAAGATGCTCCATGCCCATTATGGATTTAAGATTGGCCACCCGTCCCTTGATTATTTTTTTTTACCCTATTAGCTGGTGGTATTGAGAATCCTTCCCTGAAGCCAATAACAACATATTCCACAGCAATTTGACCTGGGAAGTCTCAAAGCGCTACAGAGCGCACTTCATAATGCACTGGTGTTAGGACCCTAAGTTTTTATCCCAAAAGTGAGTTTTGTGATTGCTCACACTTTCCATTTTTTATTATTATTATTATTATTATTATTATTAACAAACATTTATATAGCGCCAGCAGTGTACCTGGCACTTTACAAAGTAATTTAGCCACCTTATAACATTTAAGTTCATGCATTTAGGAGAATGAATAGCTGCCCTCAGTGAATACCTTTCTCCTTAAATTTTCAAAGGTGGTCTGAAGATTACATTGTTATGATTCCTAAACAAATGGAGACCAGTGAAGAAGACAATTATGACCGAGGAGGGAAGAAAATTATAATTTAATCTTCTTGTCAGAGAGAGTGTTCTGTGAAGCACAAAAGCTAACCTAGAATGGGTTGAGATGCAACACTAACCACTCACAAGTCAACATGAGTGCATGGTTTTGCAATTTTTAGGGAGCAGGGGGAATTGAATTTTTTATCAGACTATAACTGTTTTATAATCAGAGTACTAGAAACTCTGGGAGACTAACTAAAAACAGCAAGGGGGGCTCAGCTGCCTCCCCTCCCACCAAAGTGAGTGATTACTACCCCAAGATGAGAGATGCATAGTATAATTGTTGTTTGGTCTAAACAAGACCTCCCAACAGCTCTATGGCACTGCCCCAGGAACACTAGGTAGAGGAGGTGGGAGAAGATCTGGTGACCCAACACTGCTCCTGCTGCCACTGTCCGCTGCTTCAAGGACAGGGACACAAGTAGAGGTGGGTAGTGGACCAGGGGCATTTTTGTTATTGCAATAACAAAAATGACAAATAATAATAACAAAAATAGAAATGAAAATATTTTGTTTTTGAAATAAAGGGAAAACACTGAACAATGTATGTCCAGCTATAACTTTTTTGTTTCTTATTCAATTGTGCCGGATATTGGGGAGCTTGTACCCCCAATGGAAGGCATTATGTGCTCCAACTTTCAAAACAATTGGATAAAGGGAACCGATTTTAGAAGCAATTGAACGTTGTGATTTTAAGAATCGCTCCATACACATTCATGGCTACAACTTCTTTATCTTCCATCCAATTTGCATGAAACCTGTGAATATTATGTCCCTCCACAAGCTTAACACTCCTGCTAATTTTCAGAAAGGTTGGATAAAGGGTCTTGATGGTATAAGATATTAACTTGAAAATACATTTCCAGCTGTAGCATTTTCCATCCTGTTTACAGGACATTTGGCAGGAATGTATCACATACCTTCCCTATCATCTCTGCCAAACTACAGGACAATTTGATAAAGGGACCACATTTTATAAGTAATTGAAGTTGTCCCCTTGAAAACCATTATTCAGATAAATAGCAGCACATCCAGTGCCAGTCAGAGGCAGGCACCTGGCATGGCAGGGGGAGGGAGGCTGTAGGAGGGAGTATGTGGAGCAACCAAAAAGACTGACAGACACATTCACTGTCCAGTTCCTGCATGCTTCCAGCTTTACAGGACCAATCGGTAGTGGCTTTGAGGAAGGCATAGGGGGCGGCCCTCAGGTGGACATAGAAGGGACATAACTGGGACTTTGGGGATAGCATCCCAGCAATAAGGAGACATGGTTTATTTACACATCCAGGATGACCAATTATTATCACAATCACATTCTGCAGCACTATGACAGAGGACATTAGAGAATGTCTATTGGCTCTTTCCTAAATAGATGTTTCTGACTTCTCAGTAACAAGTGTGGGATAGATGTTGGGATTGTCACAGCACAGAATGAGGATATTTGGCTGACATTTCTGCTGGCCAATTGGCATCACAAACCAATCTTATACCACAGTGGCACGTAAGAGAATCCCTGGCATAGGCTCCTTCTCTGCATATGCTGTGCAGGCATCTAAAATTGGGACCCTTTGTCACATCTTTCTGATATTTGGCAGAGATGAACATGAAAGTGTGATCTACAGCCCTGCCAAATTTCATGTACACTGGTTGGACTACAAAGATGTTACAGTCACACATACATTTAAAAGTTAATTGCTTATACCACCAGGACCTTTATCGAATCCTTCTGAAAGTTGGCAGAGATAGTAAATATTAGTGGTGGGACCCCGGGCCCATTACCGGCTACCGGATTTACCGGTTACCGGTTCTGCAAAAACCGGATTCCCGGATTAAATCCGGTATGCCGGTACCGGATTTATTTCATTGGTTTCAATGGGGCGCTGTGTCCCCATTGAAACCAATGAAATAAATTAATTCCC